>WOFM01000787.1:12002-223268 GCA_011428145.1 Ericerus pela
TTGTACCTTATTATTACTACCCAGTATAAATATTTAACTTCAAAAGCCTTAAAAGCTTATTCTTAAGGGTTTTTACCTTTAATTATGTATTTAAAATATAAATTAGACCCACCCTAAAATTATAACTATTTTGCTTTATATCTTTCGTCATGCTCAAAATATTAAAATCTTGCATTTCCTTTATCGCTACGTTTTATAGTTGATTCTTTTAATCTCTCTACATGACTTTTGCTATTAACTGGTTTTTTTTGTCATTTCTTTCTTTTCTTGCCTCTGAATAGCATGCTCATCAAGTTTCTTTTGACAATAATTTTTTAATGAAGATATACCTAAAGCACCTGATATTTTTACAATAAGGCTATATATTTTATCTTTAAATGGCAATTTAGAATCTTTCATAACTTCCTGACGATCTTGGGAAGCTTAACTTTTTAAGTATTGATCTACTTTATTATGAGCAGCTAATTTATTTTCTTTAAGGCAATTTGCTAATTGTGTTTGAACTTTTTTTAGCTCTTCTGCGTGATTAGGATTTTGTAAATTTGCATTATCTATAATATCAATTAAAGGCTTAGCAGGATCTTGCTGTATTTTTTTTGCCGGGATGTGTAAGTTCATACTCATTTAAAGAAAGCATTTTGCCATTTGTTAAAGTAATTTTAACGTTATTATTAGCGATAAGGTGAATATTATTTTCTAGCTACTTGTTCCCAATCTCTGTAACCGGCGGGAGGCAAATACATCATGTCATCTTTATTATATTTACCTTCAATACCGGTAATTTTTTGTAATACATTGGTAGCAGCAGCAACCACACCATCATCAGTATTTCTAGTGTTACTTTCGAAAAAATCGTTTCCAGGAAGTGAAACATGATCCCAGGCTACTATTTTATATAAAGTACAGTTTTTAAATTCTCCTTTTTTTTCTTCATATTGCTCAGGAGGCAATAATTGAGGTTTTTTATCTTGCCCGTCCGGAGTTTGCTCACTAGGTCTAACTCGGTATTTTATTCCTCCTATATTTTTTTCAGTATTTTCAACCTCATTATATGGATCATAATATATACATGCTATGTTAGGGAATTTTTTCTCATGTTTTTTCAACATGTTTTGCATTGCCAAATCTAAATGAGTACCCATTTTTCCATAAAATTCTCCGGCAAAATTACCGCAACCTATACCTGGCATAGTAATTACTGCCGGCTTACCTTCATTACTTGCAGTTTCATTAGCATGAGCTAGAAGAGGTAAAAGCCTTTTTTCAATTAAGCTGTCATATTTTTTTTGATCTATTTTACCGTTAGTAGTTACTTCATCATAATCTATCGGCTTACCTTCGAGACCTGCTATACCGTTTAATAAAACTCCAGGTGTAAATAAAAGATTTCCTTTAAATGGCTTATCATGTGTTTTTAAATTTGGATCAGTCGTAGACCATACACCGTTATCATGCACCTCAACATTTACCGCAACATTTACATCTCCTAATAATTTTAATTCTTTATGATTCCAATCTAAACCCTTTCCTTGAACTGATAGTTCAACAAAAATTCTAGGCTGCTTAGTTGATAATAGAGCTTCTAAAAATTTTTCGTTGCTCATAGCACTTAAATCTTGATTACCTAATTTTTCTTTTAAGTAAGCACCTGGTTGCTCGTGACCTTCTATTAAAGCGTTTTTATAATCGATTAATTCTTTTAGACTGGTTTCATTTAAGATTAAATTATACTCTGGTTTTGTTTTAGACATGATATTAACTTTTTACATTAGTACTTAATAAGTATAAATATAAAATCTTAACCTAAGCTAATAAATATTAACTTTTTGATAATTATTTTAAATATTTGATGTAAATAAAATCATTTATTTAGCAAATCCTCTAATTGGAGAAAATATTTATAGTAACCCTTTCACTAGTGTTGAGCCTTAAATTATGGACTTTCTGAAATTTTTAGGAAGCCTAACTCATTACTCCTATTTCTTGACGTCTAACCTTGAGTTTAAGTTCTTCAAGGTTAAATCTAATATCAATCACAGCTCCGCTTGTCTCTCTATTTGCGATATCTAAAACTCCACAATGTTCTTCGACTATTCTTTTAACAATAGCAAGCCCTACTCCCATACCTTTACTTCTAGTGGTTACATAGCTTTCAGTAGCCTTACCTATTAGCTCAGGTGGGAATCCTCTGCCGTTATCTATGACTGTAATATTAATAAATTGCTCACTCACATTTATGTTAACTTTTATCTCTGCTTGATTGCTTCCCTCTAATGATTCTTCAGCATTTTTAAGTAAATTTATCATTACTTGATTTATCTGAGTAGTATCACACGTAAAATCAAATTGATCGATATTAGTTTCGAAAATATAAGAAATATTATCATTAAGTAATTTACGTGCTTCTACAATATTATTAATTACATAAATCAAGTCACAATTAGTAAATTTAGGTGCAGGAAGACGAGCAAAAAGAACAAACTCAGATACAATATTTTTAATATCATTAGTATGGCGAATAATCATTTTTAAATAATTCTCAAACTCTGCCCTTTCTTTAATTTCAGGACTAAATTTTTTAAGTAATCGCTCGGAAGCAAGCAAAATAGGTGTTAATGGATTTTTAATCTCATGTGCTACTTTTTTTGCTACATCTGACCAAGCTAACGCCCGTTGTGCTATCACTAAATCTCTTTGCTGGCGTGAAAGTTGCTTAATCATTCTATTAAATGCGGCATAAAGCGTTCCTATTTCATCTTTATCCACTTCATTCTCTGGAACTTGCACTGTTAGATCACCGCCCTTTACTTTATCTGTTGCAATAACTAACTTTTTGATAGGGTTTACTATTTTAGCAGTAACTATAACACCAAAACTTATCGCTACTAAAAGAAGTAATAAAGCAATAAAGATAAAAATAATTGAGAATTTTATTTGTATGTTTCCTATTTGGTTTTTAAGACGATGATACTCTGCTGCCGCTCCATTAGTTGCATCTATATGATCAATAATTTTATTATCAATTAACCTACCAACTAACAAATATACGTCATTATATTCTTTTAATTTAATCAACATTCTTATCTTAGTCGGATCAGATTTTACTTCCACAGGCTCACACGAATCTGCCTTTTTAATTAGATGTGCAGGAATAGTTGCAAATGATAAGGAAAAACTTAAATAGCTATTAGCAATTATTGTGTTGGTCGACTTATTTAATACTATTGCCTCATCAAGCGATCTCATTTCAGCTTCAGTATTTAGTGTCTTAGTAAATAAAGCAGGATTATGAATTAAATCGTAATACATATCGCTTAAATCTTCAGCAACAGCAAGTGCTGTTTCTCTCAACTGTAATTTATGTTCAGTAATATAAGAATCAGCAACCATTATAGATTGATCAAGCACAATAGAAATTTTTTGATCAAACCAAGCCTGAATACTAAGGTTTAAAAAATAAGCAGAAGATATTGAAACAATTATAGTAGGAATAGCAGCAGCTAGACTAAACGCCACTACTATACGGTTTTGTAACTTAGAAGTATTTTGATCGCTATTTTTAAAGAAAAAACTTTGGAAAAATTTACGAGTTAATAGTACGCCAAGAATTAAGAAAATTATTAAATCAATTAGTAAAAACCAAATTACTTTACTAGAATTAACTACACCACTTTTTGTACCTGTAGATATTGTGTAATAAGTAAGATAAGAAAAAATAATAGCTATTGCGACTAAAATACCGATAAATCTTTTACTATAGAGATATTTAAATAAAAATATTTTTAATTTTGGCATCTTGCTATCTTAAAATCTTAATTCGTTTGTTATTTTAGCGTTGTTGCATGGCTCATAAATTGTCATGAGCTACATGACTGCAATGAGTGTGGCAATCTCATGAAGTAGAACTCCTAAGATTGAGGCTTCACCTCTCCTCACAATGACGACTCTACATCGATGCAAGCAAGCCTCACACGAGAATAACATTGACTATAATAACAAAAAAAGCTAGAAATACCACTATTTCTCGCTTTTATGCTTCTAATAAATGAAGATGATAATTTAATTAAATTCAAGCAGCATCTGACCTTTGACCACATTATCCTTTTCACTTACAAAAATTTTAGCTATTTTCCCGTCACGTTCAGCTAAGATAATATTTTCCATTTTCATAGCGGTTAAGATCATTATTTCCTGCCCTATTGTTACATCTTGCCCCTCTTTCACTTTAATTGAAGCAATCTGACCATTAAGAGGTGCTTGCATTTCAGAATTTTCTTCTGTTACTACTTTCGAAACCATTAACCCCTCAAGCTCTGAAATACGAGGGGAGCGAACAAAGGCTTTTACACTAATACCAGCATGTGATAGTAAATAACCGGTTCTGATATTTTCGATTTTAATATTTGTCTTTTTGCCGTTAATTATTGCTACAAAAAGCTCGTTACCTAAATTCCAGTTACTACGAATATATATTCGGTCACTTTCATGACGGATATTATAACCATTTTCAACAGGCGTAATTAGAACGGGGAACAATTTATCGTCAATCGTTACCACCCATCTAGTACCGATTTTATTAGCTTGGTTATTGATATTTCCAGAAATTAAAGAGGCACGTCTTTGCTCAGATATATAAATAAAAATAGCAGTTGCTAAAAATACTGCTGTTACTTCTGAGGTTAGACTTGCACCAGAAAATCCATCTGGATATTCTTCTTGAATAAAAGCAGTAGAAATATCACCGCTAACAAAACGAGGATGAAGCATCACTGCTTCTAAGAAACTAATATTATGAGAAATACCATTAATAATGTAAGAACTTAAGGCAGAATGCATTACCTCAATTGCCTGCTCTCTTGTTTCGCCGTAAGTACATAATTTTGCGATCATCGAATCATAAAACATACTAACTTCGCCGCCAAGTCCAATGCCGGTATCTATACGAATATTTGGGCTTTTTACAGGTTCAGAATATGCAGTAATCCTACCACTTGAGGGCAAGAAACCACGGCTTGGATTTTCTGCACAAATTCTTGACTCAAACGCCCACCCTTTTAACTTTACGTCATCTTGCGTAAATGATAATTTTTTACCGGCAGCAATTTTTATCATTTCTTCAACGATATCTATATCGGTTATTAATTCAGTAACAGGATGCTCTACCTGCAATCTTGTATTCATTTCTAAGAAATAGAAATTCTTTTCACTATCTACTATAAACTCAACAGTACCTGCAGAGTAATATCCAACTTTTTTGGATAGCGATATTACTTGCCTATACATTTCTTGCCTTATTTCTTCAGTAATAAACGAGCTCGGTGCTTCTTCAATTACTTTTTGATGGTGACGCTGTATTGAGCATTCACGTTCCCCAAGACATACGCTATTGCCATACTGATCAGCAAGCAGTTGAATTTCGATATGACGAGGTCTTTGAATTAATTTTTCAATAAATAATCTATCATCGCTAAAACTATTACCGGCTTCAAGCTTTGCAGATTCAAAAGCATTTGCCATTTCAGAAGGGTTATTTACTACCCTCATACCACGCCCGCCACCACCGGCAGCCGCTTTCACAATCACCGGAAAGCCTATTTCTTTTGCAATATCTATTGCTTGTTTAACATCATTTATAGTTCCCATATAACCTGGAACAGTACTAACTCCTGCTTCTATTGCTATCTTCTTTGCTTCAATTTTGTCACCCATTTTCTTTATAGTAGCAGCATTAGGACCTATTAAAACTACTCCCTCTCTTTTAAGAACATTGGCAAAATTAGGGTTTTCAGATAAAAAGCCATAGCCAGGATGTACGGCATTTGCACCACTTTCACGAATTGCCGAAACAAGATTTTTAATAGATAAATAGCTCTCTGTTGCAGGTGAATCGCCTATATAATAAGCTTCATCAGCATGTTGAACATACATTGAGTTTGTATCGGCTTCAGAATATACGGCAACCGATCCAATTCCCATTTTCTTTAAAGTACGAATTATTCTAACAGCAATTTCGCTACGATTAGCGATTAAAATTTTATCAAATAAAGGTTTAGTCATAGAATTTTGATTAAAATAGTTATTTAGTTATCCACCGATATGTGGCTCAGCATAAATTGTTTCACCTGTAAGAGATAAAGCACATGTACTTGTTATATCATCATAGAACTCAACAGGTATGGGAGGTGGTGCTTCTTCTGGGGCTGAATCTTTTATCGGTCTTACAAGTGCATGTGCTGGATTATAGAAATATTTACTTTCCTTATGATTAAAAAACGAATTAGATTTAACGAAAGGCGTATATGGAGTCATAGGTAGTACATCCGAAGAAGTATTTTTTTATCTCTTGCAATCCTAGTTACTGCATAAGGAGTAATTATTTTATTACCATAATAATCTATTGGAGTTGGAGGTGCTATATATATTAATTCCTCTTGTGGTACGATAATTAAAGGTGATGGTGAAGTTTTCATAATTAATTTTTGATTATATTATTGTTCTCAAATCTTATATTTTATAGTCCCTTTGGTGGTTAAAACCTCCATCTTCCAGATGGAAAAGCTTTAGCTTGCCATGTGCGCCATGATGCATTGCATCATAAGCACCATGAGTTCAACACTTCAGGAAATCACCTAACAGTTTACTATCGTCTTTATCACACAGTGTGGTAGAAATTGTTTGTGCACGCAATGACTGTAGATCTAATAGTGGTAATGTACCGATTATATGATTAAAGACATATTGAGGTACATGAACCAGACATGATTTCTCTCACATACGGCTTGAATAAGCTTTAGCTTGATATGCGACTTCTAGTCGCTATAAAATAAACTTTCATCTCTCAGATGAAAGTGATTGATTTTTAAATGTTATTTTTATGTCATTCCCGCTTAAGGCTTGTTTGCGTGGATCATTTTCCCCTGTCATCCCGTGATTTATTCACGGCATCCAGCTATAACGGCAAATTATCATGTTTCTTCCAAGGTAGTTCTACTTTTTTAGTACGTAAGAAATTCAGGGCTTTACATATTCGCCATCTTGTATTTTGTGGTCTTATGATATCGTCTAAATAGCCTCTAGATGCTGCAACAAAAGGCGATGTTACTACTTTTTTATATTCATCGATTTTTTGTTTTTTAGCCTCTGGATCTTTACATTCTTCCCTAAATATTATTTCAGCTGCCCCCTCTGCTCCCATAACTGCGATTTCGGAATTAAACCAAGCATAATTTATATCACCTCTAAGATGCTTAGAGTTCATCACTATATAAGCTCCACCGTAAGCCTTGCGAGTAATCACGGTAATTTTTGGCACTGTTGCTGCAGCATAAGCATATAAAAGTTTAGCACCGTGCTTGATAATACCATCATGCTCTTGAGAAGTACCTGGCAAAAACCCTGGCACGTCAACAAGGCTTATTATAGGAATATTGAAAGCATCACAAAACCTAATAAATCTTGCTGCTTTTCTTGAAGCATTAATATCTAAACATCCCGCTAAATGCAATGGTTGATTTGCAACGAATCCTACCGGATATCCCTCCATATAACCAAGACCAATGATGATATTCTTAGCAAAATCTGGCTGCAATTCAAAAAACTCTCCCTCATCTACAATACGCTCGACAAGCTCTTTCATATCATAAGGTTTATTGGGAGTATTAGGGATCAGAGTACTTAGAGACATATCAACCCTATCAGCAGGGTCAACAGTAGGACGAATAGGTAGAGGACTACGATTAGATGATGGTAGAAAATTAAAGAATCTACGAATTTCTAGCAATGCTTCTATATCATTATTAAATGCAAGATCAGCCACACCGCTTTTAGTAGTGTGCATACGTGCACCGCCAAGCTTCTCTTGGCTTACTTCTTCACCTGTAACAGTCTTTACTACATCAGGACCAGTTACAAACATATAGGAAGTATTTTTAACCATGAATATAAAATCGGTTAAAGCAGGTGAATAAACAGCACCGCCCGCACAAGGTCCCATAATTAAGGTAATCTGAGGAATAACCCCTGATGCTAACACATTACGCTGGAATAGCTCACCATATCCGGCAAGAGCATCCACACCCTCCTGAATTCTTGCACCACCTGAATCATTAATACCGATTACGGGAGCACCAGTTGCTATAGCTTGATCTAGAATATCGCAAATCTTTTTAGCATGATACTCACCAAGTGAACCACCAAGCACTGTAAAATCTTGGCTATAAATAAAAACTAATCTACCATTTATTGTGCCATGACCCGTTACAACACCATCGCCTAAAAACTTCTTATCATCCATCCCAAAATTTTCGCATCTATGAGCTACAAACATTCCTGTTTCGGTGAAACTATTAGGATCTAATAATACTTCTATTCGCTCACGTGCTGTTAACTTACCTTTCTTATGCTGGGTATTAATTCTATCTTCACCACCCCCTTGCCTCGCAATATTTTTTTTCTCGCCAAGTAACTCCGCAGAGACTATATTACTTTGATTCATAGATATTTATAATTTTATTTTTCAAAATATCCGTAGTATAATATAATAATGTTAGCGTGAAAAGATAATTATTTATGTCATCTACCAAAGATAGCAAAGAACAAACTACAAAAACCAAGATAAAGCCTAATTTTAGCAATTTATCATCTGCTCTAAAAAAGAATTTACAGAGACGAAAGAAAGTTCAGAAAGAAAAAGAGAAAAAGATGTAACCTCTTAATAAAAATATTTCAAAAGTTAATGTTTCTTTACCTTTGATAAATAATTTAGCTTGTAATATATTAAAATAAAGTATAAGAATGCACAGCAAATTACTAATGAGGAGGAAACAAATATGATTATAACGCATGAACTAATAAATAGAATAGCAACACAACAAGTTACAAAAAATGATATCGCAACACTAAAAAGTGCTTTTGGTAACGATATCCCTGGACGCAAAGCTTTTCTTGACGCATTAGATGAAATTTTAACAGATCAGGAGTTACACGCATTAAACTCCGCAGTAATGAAGCATGCTAACATTTTAGGTGATGCACCGAATCTTCTATGTAGGACGCAAGAAGAGAAAATTTTTGCTGACTTATTAGTAATGGAAGCTAAACGTAGTGGTATGCAAATAAAATTTGACGATAATAATAATGCACAACCTCTAAAGCCACAAGATATTCCTGACGCTATTTTGGCTCATTATAATACATTGCAGGAACATTTCTATAATGATACTAAGGTCAGAGAGAATAATAAATCTAATTATGATATCAATACTTTAGTATCTCAAAGCATAAATTTTCTTTTATACCCTACTCTTTTAAGAGATACAAAAACTTATCAAGATTGGAGCGATGAGACTAAAATGAGTACTGAAATAGCATTGCAAAATATGAAAGGTCAGTATATTAAGCAGTTAAGTGACTCTAATATTGCACAACATGCAATTAATCATAAACAAGTAAAATTTAACTCAGACCCACAAAAAAATATATCTTCAGATGATAAAACTAATAATATTATTACTATTTATGGTAATAATTTAGGTATAACTACAGAAAAAATAGTATCAAGTGCCATAGAACAATATGAAAATAATAACAAATTAAATTTAAATAATTCAACTAAAACAAACGAAATAAAAATATTAACCGATCAACTAAACGATAATTTACTCAACAAGCTAGAGAAGAATTTTTATCCGACATTAGTTATAAATAGCAAAAAAATAATAGATGTAATTACTAAAGGATTAGAAAAAATTAAGTTAAATAAGTTATTTAATAAATTTGCAAATTTTAATGAAGAAAATTTATTAGCAATAACAAATAAAGTATCAGAAAAAATAGGAATCGTTGAAAATAAATCTAATACACATAGAAAGCCACAAATATTACCAGTAATTAAGGGTGATGTAGATGAAATTTTGAATAAATTGTCTAAAATGCCAAATTTATCAGAAAAAGAAAAAATGTTATTACAAAAACCCAATCCAACAAATAAACCAAAATCACAAAAAAGCCGTACAATTTGACATGTTAATATAAATTGCATAATATATTTGACAATAATTCAAACCTAGAGTAATGATTAAAATCATGTATCCTCTGTCATCCCGTGATTTATTCACGGGATCCAGTTAAAAATATCAATAACATTGATATTTTTAGTTATTTTTCTGTATGCCCTGGACAAGCAACTAGATGACACCGAAGATGCTTTCCGATCCATACAACAAAGCCTCCTCGCAATGACAAAAACTTAATAAATTACTATATACTATGGATTCAAATAAATTATATCTTTTCAAGGATAAACGATTCTTACCGAATTTTATAGTACAATTATGCGGTTGTCTTAACGATAACATCTTGAAAAATGCTCTTGTAATTTTAATTACTTATGGAGTTGTTGGTTCTCTAAGCAAATATAATAACTTACTTGTTTTAGTTACCAATGCTATTTTTGTTCTACCTTTTATAATATTTGCAAGTATAGCCGGACAAATCGCTGATAAATATGAACGCTCTACCCTAATTAAAATTATAAAAGCTTGCGAGATTGCTATAATCGCTTTTGCTATTTACGGCTTTCATCATAATAATATTATAGTACTACTCTGCTCTATTTGCCTAATGGGTATTCATTCCACTTTCTTTGGTCCAATTAAATATAGTGTACTGCCTGATCATTTAAGTAAAGATGAGTTACTAGGTGCTAACGGCTTCGTTGAGGCTGGAACTTTCATTGCTATTTTTATTAGTACTATAATCGGCAGCTATTACACAATCAGTAATAATTTCATAATTTATTCCTTAGTTACAATTGCAGCTATTGGTTTTATTTCAAGCCTTACTACACCAAAATCAAATAACGCAAATCGTGATATTAAGGTAAATTTTAATATCATAAATGAAAGCCTAAATATGATAAGATATGCTCAAACCAAAAAGCAAATATATTTAGCAATACTAGGTATTTCATGGTTTTGGTTTATTGGAGCTGCTATAATTTCTCAGATACCTTTACTTGCTAAAATAACGTTTAAAGCTGATGAGAATGTTGCTAATTTGTTTTTAGCAGTTTTCTCGCTTGGCGTTGGTGTCGGCTCATTTTTATGTAGCAAAATATTTGAAGATGAAATCACTGTTAAATACCTCTTTATTTCAGCACTTGGCATTAGTATTTTTGGCATCGATTTATTTTTTGCTAGTAGAATTAGTGCCGTTGCTTATGAACCAGCTCAACTAAAAAGTATTTTTGTATTTTTATCAAAAAGGCATAATTGGCGAATAGTTATTGATCTATTCTTTTTAGCAGCAATTGGTGGATTATATATTGTACCTCTTTTTGCTATATTACAGCATTACGCAAATCCCGCTCACCGCAGCCGTATTATTGCCATAAACAACCTAATTAATTCTATCTTTATGGTAGGATCAACTATTATCCTATCATTATTATTTTATTTAAATTTTACGATACCTTGGATAATATTATTTATCAGCCTATCTAATATGATCGTTACCATCTATATTTATCGCTTAATCCCTGAAGTTAAAATTATTCCTTATCCTGTCCTACGTAGAATATTCCAATTTTGGTTTGATTTAATGTATAAGGTTGAAGTTAAAGGACTTGAGAACTTACAGAAAGCAGGCAACAAAGTAGTAGTAATTGCTAATCATATTTCATATCTGGATCCTCCATTAATTGCGACCTACCTAAAAGAGGAAATGACCTTTGCAATAAGCCCTGATATACGCAAAATATGGTGGATTAAACCATTTTTACGTATGGCTAATACTTTGCCTGTTGATCCAAACAACCCAATGGCAATTAAGACCTTAGTAAAAGAAGTACAAAATGATCGTAAAATAGCTATTTTTCCGGAGGGTAGAATAAGTGTTACTGGCTCTTTAATGAAGATTTATGAGGGTCCTGGGATGATTGCTGATAAAGCAAACGCAACTATTCTACCGGTTAGAATAGATGGCACACAATTTACTCATTTCTCAAAACTACAAAATATATTAAAGAGAAAGATATTTCCTAAAATTACTGTTACTGTTCTACCACCGGTAAAATTTGCTGATATTGGTTCTGCATCCGGTCAAGAAAGACGCCAATATATAGCAAGAACTCTATATGATATTATGGCTGATATGATGTTTGAGAGTTCAGACTATAAGAATACTTTATTTGCATCATTGATAGAAGCTGCCAAAATTCATGGATTTAAGAAAAAAATAGTTAATGATTTTGAAAATAACAAAGCTACTTATCAAGATTTAATACTTAAATCTTTTATTCTTGGCGATTTAATCAAAAGAAATAACATTTTTGGCAAGCATTTAGGTTTAATGCTACCTAACACGACAAATACCCTAATTACTTTTTATGCTATGCAATTTAGCGGATTTGTTCCAGCTATAATTAATTGGAGTAGCGGGATAAGTACTATTATTAACTCCTGTAAAACCGCACAGTTAAAAGTAATTTACACTTCAAAACAATTTATAGAAAAAGCAGAGCTACACGAATTAATAATTAATTTATTAGATTTTGGTATTAAAGTAATATATCTAGAAGATTTTAAAAACCAAATCAATCTAGCTCTAAAATTAAAAGCTTCAATAGGCATCCGTTTTTCTAAAACTTATTATAAGTATTTTTGTCGTAATCGTGATGATGAAAAACCAGCAGTAATAATTTTTACTTCAGGTACTGAAGGAGAACCTAAAGCTGTAATGTTATCTCACAGAAACCTACAAGCTAATAGATATCAAGTAACTGCTAAAATACCTTTTAGCCCTGATGATATAGTATTTAACTCATTACCACTATTTCACTGCTTTGGGCTTGGCGGAGCAATTATTACAACTTTAAATGGCATTAAGCTATTTTTATACCCCTCACCTTTAAATTACCGCAGCATACCAGAAATGATATATGATGTCGGAGCAACCATATTAATTTCAACTGATACATTTTTAAATGGGTATGCCAATTATGCTCATCCATACGACTTTTACTCATTACGTTATATATTTGCAGGTAGTGAAAAATTAAAAGAAACTACAAGGCAATTCTGGCTTAATAAATATGGCATACGTATTTTTGAAGGATATGATATAACAGAAAGCTCACCTATAATTGCTTGCAATACCCCTATGCATAGTAAAGCTGGTACTGTTGGGAGGTTATTGTCAAAGATTGAATATAAACTTGAAAAGGTTGAGGGGATAGATGAGGGGGGACGCTTACTAATTCGTGGTCCTAACGTCATGCTTGGTTATTTAGACGAAAGCGGTAATTATATTTACAAAGAATGGCACGATACGGGTGATATAGTTAAAATTGATGGAGAAGGATACATAACTATTTTAGGACGTTTGAAAAGATTTGCTAAAATAGCTGGCGAGATGATTTCGCTTACAAAAGTCGAGGAGCTTGCAAGTGAGATTGATCTTAGCTCCTTACATGCTGCAATTTCCACGCAAGATGAAACCCAAGGGGAAAAAATTATTTTATTTACTACCAGTACTGTTATAAATAGAGAGAATTTTACAAATAACATACGCAAAGCACAAGTTTCTTTACTCTATGTACCAAAAATAGTTATTACCTTACCTGAAATACCGCTACTTGCAAATGGTAAAGTTAATTACTTAGAAATGACGAAAAATTTGGATAAGTATATTTCTCCTCTTTGAAAAAGAGTATTTTGTAATCCTTTCAAAAGAAGTTTAAATATTTTATTGCACAGTTGAAATTTATTAGATATTTTCAATTAAGTTTAATTAATTAGAAAATTATTATGAAAAAAACAAACTTTAACACAAGGTGTGAATTACCTGACGGAAAAATTGTTTTTTGTCACATGGTAGAACCTACCTTAAGAATTACTAAAACATTAAGTCAAAATTGTTTACAAGAATTATACTTAAATGTTACAGATAACTCAAACAAGTCATTTAAGTCATCTGATAAAGAATGTCAAAGAAAAGTAGAGGATTTTATGGCAAAAAAAGATGGTATAATATACCCAGTTTTTAGAAAAAAAATTAGAGAACTCTACAAATAGATACTAGATCAAGTGATGATACTGTAACAATAATTGATCCTAAATTACATACCATCGAAGATTATTATTACGACTAGTACTATAACAAATTTACCATGCGGTCAAGCTGTGTTTGCATAGCTTGCGTGGATCGTTTTTTTGTTGTCACCCTGTGATGGCATTGTTGCGTGGTTTCGATGTCATTCCTGCGGAAGCAGGAATCCAGGAAAAAAGCATAAATACAGCAAATTTTTAAAATTAAAAGCTCGATTTATCTCGCTTTATACTAGATTCCTGCTTTCGCAGGAATGACATCCAGGATGTTTTTCGATCCACGCAACAAAGCCCCCTGTGATTTATTCCGAGAATCCCGTGGCACCGTCAAGTTAACTCAAATTTAGAAAAAATAAGTATTTTATGAACGAAGCTATGAGGCTTGCAGGGCATAAAATTTATAAAAATCTCGAGTTTTATGGTTAACTTGACGGTGCCTATAAAACATATAACTGCAAGAACAAATATTATGCCTCATGCAATAAATAATAGTGGAAATTTTGATAAAGCAAGAGATAATATCGTGTTTGAGCTGTATAAAGGGTTTATCGAACAAGGTGCAAAAATCTCAGATATAGAAACTTATCAGCAACAATATGTAACAAGGTTGTTAGAAACTTTTCAATCAAAGAGTATTACGAGTACAACAGAAATTGATAATACGCTAAAAAATGCAGCGATACAAGGCATACAAAATGCATGGAGCAAACGAAATGCAGAGGTGGAATTAAAAGGTTTGCACCATTTGCAATCAGTACATATTAATCATATTAATTCTTATTTTGGTGAATATACTCTTAATGCGATTAAGCATATATTAGAATTAAGAATCAATAACATTGGTTTAGAAGATGTAAACATAGTAAGAGGTTATGTATTGCAAGAAAATTATAATAATCTACAAAAAATGATTTCTGATTTAATCCATACTACATCAAAAATTACACTAGCTCCACTAAATTTGTACAATAAGCACGCTGTTGGAGTTATATGTATTAAAGATCAAGGAAATAATTTGCAATTGTATTATCTCGATTCGTCAAATGAACACATACCAGAGACGTTAAAGCAAATGTTTATAGACAACAGCTTGCAAATCATACAACTACCGACTAAACAACAAAGTTATGCTAACTGCGGTCCTGAATTGATCGAAAATTTTATATTATATTTAACTGGTGCTAGGGCTTCAGAAGATAAAGCTATAGAGCTGCACTCAAAATTAGTTGAAAATGAACTACTTGAAAAAGATGATTTACAATCGTACTTATTATTTGGACAAAGTACTGAGTTATTAGGAGGTATTAGTAGCAGCCCTACCCTAGAATTTCTATAAAAATTTCATAGAACATTAAATTTTTATGTCAAAGGTAAATCATATTTCATTTCAGAATTATTCTAAAAAGCAATCAATCACTTTCATCTGAGAGATGAAAGTTTGTTTTATAGCGACTAGAAGTCGCATATCAAGCTAAAGCTTATTCAAGCCGTATGTGAGAGAAATCATGTCTGGTTCATGTACCTCAATATATCTTTAATCATATAATCGGTACATTACCACTATTAGATCTACAGTCACTGCGTGCACAAACAATTTCTACCACACTGTGTGATAAAGACGATAGTAAACTGTTAGGTGATTTCCTGAAGTGTTGAACTCATGGTGCTTATGATGCAATGCATCATGGCGCACATGGCAAGCTAAAGCTTTTCCATCTGGAAGATGGAGGTTTTAACCACCAAAGGGACTATAAATAAGATCAAGATTTTACCAAGACAAAATTTTACAATTATAATTTTAGCATCTTACTAACAACATAGATTAATAAATTTTGCCAATTTCTTTAGTAAAGTAAGTAAAGATTAGGGTTTTAGGGGCACCGTCAAGTTAACCATAAAACTCGAGATTTTTATAAATTTTATGCCCTGCAAGCCTCATAGCTTCGTTCATAAAATACTTATTTTTTCTAAATTTGAGTTAACTTGACGGTGCCGTTTTATATGTCCAATATCTTTTTCACTACAACTACTACGTATCTTTGGAATATGTATCTCTACAGTAAATCCAATGGTATGAGCTGCATCTATTTTACTACAATTCCCTACTACTTTGTTAAGATCAGCTAAGTCATTCTGTGCTGTATAATTTTGTCTTATTCCTCTATTAATTTGGAACGTTGATGCTTTTTTTACCTCAAACTTAACATTTGGATTTTCCGATTTTAGCTTTGCGGACTGAAAAATTAGATCACAAAAATCATGTATTCCATCAGCATAATGCTGTATCATAGCATCTTTTATTGTCATACGTTCTGTAGCACTATAACGCGCATTACCATCAGGCACATTAATTCTTTTTGCCCCCCACTCATTATTAGGTCATTAACTTTTGCTTCAGGCATGATTGCATGGACATACGGAGCCATATAACGCGTTGGATCAGATTCTATTTGTTTAAGAGTATTTTGTCTTAGTGTACTTGCATCGTCTCCAATTTGTAATCCAACCGCATCAAATAGACAATTATTTTTACTACCATCACCAATAGACCAGTTTTCATTCTTGCCATAAGGAACGTAATGAGCAATAGGATTATTCTCATCTGCAGGAAAATAACTAACCTTTATAGGGTCGCCTAAATATTGCTTTCCTATAATAATTATGTCACCGTTTTCTTCATAAATATGAATAGGTCTTTTTATCACATCACTTAAAGCTTTAGCTTGTTCTTGCCCTGCTAACCCACCTTCTTTAAAATCTTTATTTACTTCAAGACATTTTGCTTCTTCTTGTTTTTCTTGTTTATAATTTGTGTATGCTGATTTTCCTACCAAATAAACATCCTTACATGTTTTTGTTGTAGTACTTACAACCTGAGCATACATCTCTTCTGATAGCTGTTCAATGAGCTGATTTATTAGCTCATCAATATTTTGATTTATATACTTACCAGTAGATTTTAACTTATCGTTTATAGTCCCTTTGGTGGTTAAAACCTCCATCTTCCAGATGGAAAAGCTTTAGCTTGCCATGTGCGCCATGATGCATTGCATCATAAGCACCATGAGTTCAACACTTCAGGAAATCACCTAACAGTTTACTATCGTCTTTATCACACAGTGTGGTAGAAATTGTTTGTGCACGCAGTGACTGTAGATCTAATAGTGGTAATGTACCGATTATATGATTAAAGACATATTGAGGTACATGAACCAGACATGATTTCTCTCACATACGGCTTGAATAAGCTTTAGCTTGATATGCGACTTCTAGTCGCTATAAAACAAACTTTCATCTCTCAGATGAAAGTGATTGATTTTGAGAAATTTTAGATTCACTAGATCTAGATTTATTAGATATATCTTTATTATTATCTATATATATTGTCTCATCCAAACTTTTTTGGGGTTGAGGCAAAATTTCTTTGGGGTTTACCCCAAAGTTTTTTGGAATTGGTGCAAAATTTTTTCATTTTCAGATGGTATTTTGCTAGAAGTAGGTTGGAAATTTCTGGCTAGCTTAATACAAGGAGTATTACGGCACTTAATGCCATATAGCTTAATGCGATAAGGTAGTGACTTTTTTAAGAGCATAGTAAACCGCATCAAAAAAGTGCTCAAAATTAGAAACAGTTTTTCTTATTTCGTTCTTGATTTTAAACCAGTAATGCTCAATAGGATTTAAATCAGGAGAGTAAGTTGGTAAAAATAAAATACTGCAACCAACAGATTCAATTAACGTTTTCACTTTTGTACTTTTATGAAAATTAATATTATCCATTACTACTATCTGACCAGGCTTTAACTCTTTGATCAATATCTCTTGTACATAAGTTTCAAAAATGTCCTTATTACATGTCCCATCAAATATTATTGGGGCAATAATATCTTTGGCAGACACCCCAGCAATCATACTAATCCGTGATTTATGTTGATAGACCCTTTCACCATAACATCTTTGACCGATAATGCTCCACCCGTGTTCTCTACAGCTATTATCTTCTATCCCAGATTCATCGATAAATACTAAATCTTGTTTGTCTATAGTTTTTAGTTTCAATATAAACTCATTCCTTAGACCAACATCTCTTTTGGGATGAAGAAAAGTTTTTTTTATAACTATAACCTAATTTATTAAGCAATCTTGATATCGTACTTGCAGATACTTTTTGACTCCAGTTGTTAGCTAGTTCCATGGTGGTTTTATCAAAATTTAATTCTATAAATTTTTTAAATCCCTCTATGTCTCTTATTATTCTACGATGTCCTGTATGATAACCACTTTTTGCTTTGATATCGCCGGTTTGTTTCTTTAATTTTTTCCATTCTATTATAGTCTTCCTACTAATAGAGTATATCTCAGAAGTCTCTTTTATTGTTTTACCATCTGTTAAACTTTTTATTACTCGTATTCTTAAATCGTATGAATATGCCTTTGCCATAAGTTTTTCATTTAGTATAATCTAACTCATACTCTAAGTCACTATCTTATCGCATTAAGCTATATTTAACTATTGTTGCTTTATAAAATTTGATAAAGCCACTCTTTTTTAACTCAATTAGACACTGTCTTACACGTTCTTGACAAACTCCCAAATGTTCTTCAAAGAAGTGATAAGTTTCTTGAAGTTCATCGATACTATTATTGTAGTAGATTTGCATACGGAATACTATTAGGGATAGCAGTTGTCTTGCAGTTTTGCTTAATATCTTACCATTATGAGAGAAAAGAGTACTCCATTCGGGTGGGATAAAATTACCGACAAAATTGTAGAAGATAGTAGGATTATTATCACTCTCATTATGGATTACACAATCAGGAGTGAAATGTGAGCAGCATATAGTGTGCATAAGACCTCAACTTAAACATCAGTTTATAAGAGGCACACAAGGTAATTATAGTACTATTCTTCAAAATGCGAGCATATAAGCAGCATACAGAGTAGGGAGGTAAAATTAGTAGATTAAGAAAAGCTTGATTGTAAGGTGGTGGGTGATAGTGGACTCGAACCACCGACCTTTACGATGTCAACCTAAAAGTCGCTTTTGCCTTATTTTTTTGTTCTTTTCTCATATACTAACTTTTAGCTCATAACCCTTGTACTTATAGTACTTTCCTTGGGTACCAAAAAATTATAGGCTTAACTGTAGTAGAGTTGCAATTATTTGTCAATATTAAAAAAATAGTGCAAATCTAAAAATAACATGTGGATATGATGAGCATATAGTTAGTGCAAATTTATGAGCAATTTTTAGCTTGTAAATATACTTGGACCTTTTGAATTTGATAAAAAATTATAGCAACTATTGGTTATTGAATTGTATATAGTTAGGATAAATCATCATTTTTTAAAGTATAATTCTATTTAACATAAGATTTGTTTTTCTGAGCAAAGCATACTACAGTTTAATTATATATGAATTAAGCTGTGGGAGGATTTATGTCAGTTAAATCACTATTGTTTACTAAAGAAGCATTACATGAAATTAAAGCTCCACAGGCAAAACGAGATATATATAAAGATACCAAAGAAAAAGGATTATTGCTAATTATATCATATGGTGGTAGTAAAATATTTTACTTGGGTACAGTACTTGATAAGAAATATCATAGAATTAAAATAGGTGTGTTCCCTGATCTATCAATTATTGATGCTAGAGCCAAAGCATCTGAATTAAAAGGTGAGATCGCCAAAGGATATAATCCCGTCGCAGAAAAGATTAGATTAGCTAAGGAACTGACATTTAAAGAGCTTTATGATAAATACCTTAATGAATATAGTAAAATTAATAATAAAAGATGGAAAGATTATGCTGCCTCGGTAGATAGATATGCCAAACATTTATATCACAAAAAAAATATCCACCATTCAAAAAACAGATATTCAAGAGTTGTTTAATAATTTAACTAAAACTGGTAAGTATGGAGCTAATAGATTTCTTGAAGTTTTAAGTCCTGTATTTAGTAAAGCAATAGAATGGGAATTGCTTACAATAAATCCAGTTATTGGCATAAAAAAGCACAAGGAACAATCAAGAAGCAGGTATTTAACTAGGGAAGAAATACCACGATTTTTTACAGCAATAGCAGGCGAGCAAAACCAGGTAATGAAGGATTTTTTCTTAATAGCATTATATACATCAGTTCGTAAAGATAATTTACTTACTATGCGTTGGGAACAGGTGAGTTTTGCTGATAAACAATTATATCTTCCAGAGACTAAGAATGGTGATCCTCACCGTTTACCTTTACTAGATCAGGCAGTAGAAATATTAAAAGCACGAAAAGAGCAATCTGATAGCATTTGGGTATTTCCAAGTGAGACTAGCAGTAGTGGTCATTTGCAAGAACCAAAGAAAGCATGGAAGAGGATTTGTAAAAAGGCAGGAATAGAAAATTTAAGAATCCATGATTTAAGAAGAACAATACCAAGCTGGATGGCAATGACCGGAGCAAATCAATATGTAATAGGACAGCTTCTAAATCATAGAGATCCAAGATCAACGGCAGTTTATGCTAGACTTGCCAATGACACTGCTCGAGAATATATGCAAAAAGCTATAAATGCCATTATAAATACAAAATCATAAATATATATTAATTAATATATTCATGTTATAATAATTCCTGTATTAAGTGAACTTCTATAAGAACAGAAAGGCTAAAAGAGGAAAGTAGTAAAGCAATTGTTGCAACAAGCTTGGAAATTCCTTTTTTGCTTCTTCTATACTCTTAAGAATTATTGAGTTTTTGAAAATTTTACAACAATGAAGAATTTTATAATTATGAATATTAAAGAAAAAGATAAAGTACTTAGCTGTTTTGATGTAGCTAATTATTTTTTAGTATTAGTTGATAGAGAAGCAGGGGATAGTATAACCCAGTTAAAGCTGCAGAAATTAATATATTTTGCTCAAGGCATTCATCTTGCTTTATTTGATAAGGTGTTATTTGAAGAAGAGATCAAGGCTTGGAAACATGGACCGGTAGTACCGGCTTTACGCTCAATATTTGGTAGCTTTAGAGATAATGTAATTCCTTTGCCTGGCGAAATAGATTTTGCTATTTATGACTTAGCAACAAAAAAATTACTTCACAAAGTATATTCTTTTTATGGTGAACATTCAGCTGCTTATTTACGTAATTTAACACATAAACATTCTATTTGGTGTGAAGCTATAGAGAAAGCAGATACTATTATTACTAAAGAAAAGATAAAGGAATTTTTTAAAGCTAATATAATAAATGATATTAAAGATTATATTTTATCAGTTACTAAAGAAGATATTATTCAAATAGAAAATGCTGAAGATGAGTGGTGGATGAACTATGATAGTGGTATACCTGCCGAGGATATTACAGAACAGCTTTTAAAGGTAAAGAAGAAAAAAGAAGGTAACAAAAATTGAAAGTCACTTGGTCTGATGAAGCCCTAGAGCAATTACAATTTTGGAAACGTACCAACCCCAAAATGAGTAAACGTATTAGGATTTTAATAGATAATATTATTATAACCCCCTACAGCGGAATAGGAAAGCCTGAACCTTTAAAATATGAATTAAGTGGTTTTTGGTCAAGAAGGATAGATCAAGAACATAGATTGATATATTTTGTTAATGAAAAAAATCAAACTATAGAAATAGAAAGTTGTAAAGGACATTATTAACTTAGTTTATACCTTAAAACAAAAAGCTAAAACTCTATTTTCGATACTAACTTATCTTAAAAAAATGTCAATTTAAATTAGCTTTATTATTCAAAAAGAATTGCACCGGCATATTTTCACTATTTTCTATAAGGAAATGATAATATTGTCTTGCAAGATCTACAGCATCACAACTACAGCAAGACTGGATAGCAAGTTTTAAACATTCTAGTTTTAATTCCATATCATTTTTAAACATACACAACTCATCAATAATGTATTTCATTAATATTAACAAAATTACTGCTAGTTATCAACAAATTCATGGATAGAACTATAGATTCTATTTCCAGATAAGCACAGTTTTATATAAATTACAGTTTTTTTTATTATAGTTTAAAACTCCACTGGCAATGTAAAAATTAGGATGTTAATGTCATGACTAGCAAAACTTATCTATTAATGGAAATATCACTTAATTAATATGAATAATAATTGTGCTAATCAAAGATTATATTGGTCACTCTCTACTCCACTAAAATATATGGGATTAAGCTTAGATGAGTGGTTTGTTATCTTACTTGGTATAGTACCTGGGATAGTGTTACTAAATAGCGGACATGCTAAGCTTGGGATGATATGCATTATAGCTGGTATTGTGCTTTGCTATATATTTAAAAAGTTTAAGAAACTATCAGAATATTTTATACTTAAGAGTTATTTAGTAGCTAAGAAATGGCTATATGCCCCTACTTCTTATCCTAATTTGCTTGGTAAAAAAACAGGTAAGTAATGGATCATTTATTTAAGCAAAGCTCTATTCAGCAGCTAGTTAAATATAATAAGAGATTATTGCTTATCACATTGCTGCTTGCAGTTACGAGTCTTCTTGGGATGATTAAAACAGTTAGCACGGAAGAAAAATGGTTATTAATTCCAGCAATAGAGCCAGATCGTCGGATGATAGTATCATCCAAAAGCTATCATGAGACATATCTTAAAGAATGGGCAGTGTTTGTAATGAAGGAATTATTTACTACCTCACCAGAAGAAGTAGAGAGGCAAATAGCAGATATGAAGGTGGTGTCTAGTAATACAGAGCAATTAGATAAGTTTTTTAAAGAACATTTAGATTTTGTTAAAGGATCTAATGTTTCATCAGTATTTTTTCCTAAAAAAGTAAAAGTCATTGCGGATGGAGTATTAATTAATGGAACATTCCGTTATTGGTTTTCTGAGAATAAGCATATAGCAGCTGATAAAACTTATTTGTTAACCTACAAGCGAGGAGCAAATCATTTATTATTACTTACAGGTATTAAGGAAGAAGAGGCAAATAAGCAATGAAAAGTTTACAGTCAGAGTTACAGATATTAGTAGTTTTTATTGGCATAATGCTTGCAAGCTTTAGTAGTAATGCTTATGGGACACATTATATGTTACATGCTGATTCTTTGTTAGAGCTGCAAATAGCAAAAGACGCTCCAACTAGGATTAATATCGAAGGAGAAAAAATTAATGATATCTTTATTCACCCTAGGGAAGCTGCAGAAATAGTTGTACATGATTCAGGCTGTTTATTTATTTTACCGCAGCAAGATCAAACTAAGTTTTACCTTACTCTAATTGGAGAAAATGGTACAATCCAAGATTTAATGCTGAATTTTACTAAAAGCAAACCAACACCGATTAGACTTATTAAGTTTGATTTAGAACAAGAAGTAACAAAGTTAACTAATAATAATGAAGAGAAGCATCATGAATGTAAAAAACAAAGATGTAATAGAAAAAGAAAATAATAAACAGTGTTTAAGGATAATATATTCTTTATTGCCGGTATTATTAATTTTTTGTGTAAATGTAATACTATCTGAAGTAGCTTTAGGAGAAACATTAGAAGGACAGTTAGACCGCATTGGTGGTCTCTCGACTGGTAAACTTAAAACTATTGGGATATCAGGAGCAACGATTTTATCATCAATCTGGGCAGTGGTCAGGGGTAATTTAAGACTTGCCGGAGCAATTGTAGCTATTGGTATTATTTTAGGGTTTTATTTAGAGTGGGTCTCTAGTGGGATGAAAATCAGTTAGATAATTAAGATATTGATTAAAAGCAATGGATCAAGATTTCAATAAGCAGGAAGAATTACAAAGTACAGTAGAGGATCATAAATTACCATCTGCATTTAGTAAAAGATTATCAGGACTCATAAAGATAATTAAAAACAGACCATTAGTAACTCTAGTTTGCATGGGCGTAATAATAGTTTTGGTATTTTATGGATTGTCAGAAAGTGAGGTAAAAGCTTCCCGAGGTTTACAAGAAGATAGACAAGCAAGGGAAATATCTGGAATAGAAAAGGCCATAGATCCAAGGGCAAAATGGACTGCAGAAATATTAAATGAAGTTAAAAACATGCAGAACCATTTAGAGAAGCTAATAGAGAATAAATATTTAGAAACTAAAACTAAAATTGATGATTTTAGTCAAAAGTTAGAATCATTAGAGAAGCCTCATGAAGAAACTATATTATATGATGGCAATGATTTTAATAATAATCAAAAAATAGAAGATTTACTAGATAATAACCTTGAGCAAAGCATTGCTGCTCCTACTGCTCCAGTAAAAAGATTACTTGGTTATGTAAAAAGAGCTGACTTAAAGGTTAAAAAAGACGTTAAAGATTATATTACTACCGGTAGCTTTGCACGGGGGTTGCTGCTTACCGGAGTAGTAGTTGGAACCGGCACTAATAATGCAGCTTCACCTGAGCCTATAATGGTAAGGCTTGTTGATACAGCTATTTTTTCTAAGGGGTATAAAACGGAGCAAATCAAAGAAGCAATTTTAATTGGTTCTTGCAGCGGGGATATTTCATCAGAGAGGGCTAAATGCCGGTTAGAGACGGTATCTTTACTAAATAGTAATGGAGAGATAATTGAAAAACCAGTAGAAGGATGGTTAATAGGAGAAGATGGGAGGTCTGGAATTAAAGGGATAGTTGTTGATAGATCATCAGATATAGCAAGGATGGCGGTGCTTAACGGCGTACTTGGCGGGATAGCACAATTTTTCCAGAATCAGGCAAGCAATGGCGTATTTCCGGTGTCACCGATTACCGGTCAGCAAAATGCTTTAAAAGCTCAGGATTCTCTAAAAGCCGGTGTTTATGCCGGTACCGGTAATGCTTTAGAAAAGCTTGCTGATTTTGCAATTAAACGAGCAGAAAGCATGAGTCCGGTAATTGTTGTAGCTTCAGGTAGAGTAATAGATGTAGTATTCAGAAAAGGTTTTAATTTAAGAGAGAATAAAGAGGCTGCTAAAGTAGATAGATTACTGCCATCAACTACGAATGATTATTCGCAAAAGGCAGTAAATTATAGTAATTATCAAAATTATTCTAGGAATAAAGTGACAAGCTTTACTAAGGCAAAAACTAAATTGCAAGAACGTTTTATCAAAGATAATGAGACTGATGAAATGACAGAGATTGATTTACAGTCAGAACAACAATATCCGGGTAATTTTTAATGAATAATAAAATAATTAATCTGCTGTTGTTATTAATGTTAAGTTTTATCGCTTCTGGTTGTAAATTGATGCCATATAGAAATGATTTTGATTGCCCGCTGCCCCAAGGACTAAAATGTAAATCATTATATGAGGTAAATAAAATGGCTGATTTTGATATGTTTAATCCAAATAATAATGATAAGCCTAATTTTCAATTGAGATGCTCTACTAGATGCTTTGGAAGGTATAATTAATGACATCAGGAATTGATAAAGATTTTACTCGGGAAAGACTAGCTAAACATTTTGTTTATGAATCATATGATGAGGAGAGTAGCTTGTTTTTTAATAGGGCTTCAGTAGGATTTGTGCTACTTGGTTGGCCACTGGTTGGGACAAGCTTGCAGGCTCAAGGAGAGATAGCAGAATTTTTAAAAAGTGATGAGAATTTACCGGTAGGAAGTAGTTTTGAAGTATTGATGATTGGCTCTGATCATATAAGAGAATATCTAGATAACTGGCAATTACATAGAAAAGGTACAATTTTTGCTGAGCTTAGCATTAGAAGAGCAAAGTTTTTAGAGCAAAAAGCAAAGGCAGAGGGAAACATCAAAGATGTAGTTTTATTAATTTCAGTCACTATTCCGACGCTGACGATTGATATTAATGAGATGATACGAAGAAGAGAAATATTGCAAGATACATTTAAATCAATTGGTCTTACTACTTATAATGTTGAGGCAACATTGCTATTAAAATTTGTCCGTTTAATATTTGGCTGGAGAGAAGAAGAGCATCCTGAAATTAACCCTTATGAAATATTATCTGAGCAGATTTTGCCCGGTAATTTTTCTTTATATGAAAAGGAAGATTATGTAAGTCTTAATGATAATCAAATATTTATAAGCTTAGAGGCAGGAAAAAGACCTTCTGAGTGGCGTTTATCAGCCATGGATTTATTTTTAGGTAACGCACTAAGACGTGATGAATATATTAGATCAAATTTTTTAATTCATTTTGGTTTGCAGATTATACCAAATCAGTTAGTGGCAAAAACAACAGCAATTACCAAAAGAGAAGCTTTAGAGAGAAATATTAATGCTGGGATGGGTAAGTTTTTTCCTAACTTAGCTAGTGAAGCACAAGATTTAGCAGGAGCAGTAGCGTGCTTGCAAAATGGTGATAGAGTAGTAAATATCCATTTAAATGTCATTATGTGGGATCAGAAGAACAAAGCCAAAGGATCAGCATCACAGTTTTGCTCACATATGCGAAGAAGTGGCTGGTATTTTGTCCCTTGTAAATATGATCATTTAGCAGTAGTGCTTGCTAGTTTACCGATGCAGTTAGTTGAAGCAGCACCTAATTCTTTAATGGGTAAATTTAATAGATTCAATAACATATTTAATAAAAAGACTCGAGGAGTTGGCGTAGCATTATCAAATCTTGGTAGAGGCATCAAGACTATTGCTTCAGAAAGTAAGGTGTTACTGCCTATCATTGGTGAATGGAAAGGGGATTTAAGCTCTCCTGGAATGCTGCTTACCGGTAGAAGAGGACAGATTATGTATTGGTCGCCCTTTGGTTCAGCATTAATTGGCTCAAATTTATATAGCGCATCTGCAGCTCCAAATGAGAATTTTAATCTTTGTATAGCAGGAGTACCAGGATCTGGTAAATCAGTGTTTATGCAAGAACTAATGCTATCGGTCTTAGGCACTGGCGGCAAAGTATTTGTTCTTGATTATGGTAGATCATTTAAAAGAACCTGTTTGCTACTGGGCGGTAATTATATAGAGTTTGACTTAAAAAATCCGCTATCAATTAATCCATTCTCAGAAATTCCAGCAGGCGGCAGCGAAGACTCAATTGAAGCACAAGCAGATTTTCTAGCAAGTTTTCCATCGATTCTTGCGACCATGGCAGCTCCGCAATATGGAACTAATGATTTGCAGCAACCAATGCTGCAAAAAGCCTTAATAGCTGTTTGGCAAGCAAAAGGAGCAAGAGCTGAGATAACTGACATAGCAGATTGGTTGCTAAAAAGAGAAGAGTCTTACGCACAGGAACTTGGTAATATGTTATTTCCGTTCACCAGAGATGGTCAATATGGCAAGTTTTTTAGTGGTAAGGCAAAATTATCCTTAAACGCAGATGTAGTAGTAATTGAAACTGATCATCTTCGTAGTAGTCCGGCATTACTTGCAGTAATTGTACAAATCATGATTGTTCATATTAACCAAGCAATGGTTAAAGGTGATAGGAAGCGTCCCTTTCTAATCATGATTGATGAAGCATGGAAATTACTATCTGGCAAGAGATCTGGAGAATTTATTGAAGAAGCAGGAAGAATAGCTAGAAAATACAACGGCTCAATAACGCTTGCTACTCAGCAATTAACTGATTACTTCAGGGAAGCAGGATCAGCTGCTGAAAAAGCTTTTGAGAACTCATCACATAAAGTTATTCTTAAGCAAAATCCTGAGAGCTTTAAAGCAATGAGAGCCAACCCTAAGCTTGCAGGTTTTGTAGATGAGGATTGGAAGCTAAATTTACTGCAATCAATTCATTCAAATCCACCGCATTATAGTGAAGCAGCGATTTATGGACCAAGTGTTCATGGAGTAGTAGCAAGGTTAATGTTATATCCATTTACTCTGATGCTAACATCTACTAATGCTAGGGATTATAGGGCTTTAGAAGATAGAATGATTGCAGGAATGAGCGTTACAGATGCCATCAATAATATACTGGACGAGAGAGGCTTGGTTTAAAGTGATCAGAAAATATGAGAAGGTATTTAGACATAAAAATTATTGCCATAAACTCATTTGTTTTATTTATAATTATATTAAAGGCAAGTTCTTTAAATGCACACAATAATAATTTAGATATAAGCATAGATAATAATTCTAAAAGAGAAATTAAAGATTATGGAGTCCAAGGTCATGTATTTCCAATTATTGAAGAATCTTTACTAGAGATAATTATGGTGAGGCTCAAAATAGCAAAGCAAAATGGAAATTTAGGAAAAATGCAGGAAGAATTTAAAAATAAAGTAAAACAGAAAGTCTCTAGACCAACTCCGGTATTGGCTCTAGCAAAAGCAAATAAAAACCGTAGCTGGTACTATGATCCAAGTTTTATACAAAAGACAAATATAAAAGATCAGGCGGGAAATATCATAGTAAAAGCTGGCACAAATGTAAATCCTTTAGAGAAAATAAGCTGGGGAGAAGCTTTAATATTTATTGATGGTGATGATGAGAAGGAGGTTAAGTGGGCTAAATCAAAAATAGGAAAATTAGTACTTACTAAAGGAAACCCTATAGAGCTTGGGCAAGAACTAAACAAGCAAATATTTTTTGATCAAGGGGGCGTGCTTACTACTCGTTTTAAGATAAAAGCTATTCCAGCTATAATAGAGCAAGAAGGGGTTTTATTAAAAATTAGTGAAATAAAGATTAATTGAAATGTTATAGTATTTGAGTAAAAATTAAGGTGTGAATAAAAACTGCAAGACTTACGCTATGTTATGACAAATATACTAAAACCCTTCACTAAAAGGTATATTTTATAGTGAAGTTTTTGATAAAAACCTATAATTTAAGGGTTTGTTATCAAACATAGCGTAAGTTTTGCTTACAATAATTTATCACTCTTCCACTCATAGCGTAAGTTTTGACTGATAAAATCCGGAGGTAATCTATGAAGAAGTGGCAATTACCAGAAGCAAAGAAAAATTTAGAAAAGATAATAGATCAGGTATTACAAGGTCGGGTGCAAGCAATAGTAAAGCCTAGTGGAGAAGTAGTATATTTAATAGCGGGTGAGAAAAATAATATGATAGCAGAGCAACCAAAGGTAGTTTATCAAGCAAATACGGCTTTAGTTACTTCTGAAATATACAAGTAATAATGAAGTTAATAATGTTTATTATAATTATTTTACTTGGTAGTTATAGTTATGCATCAATTGGCTGCGTAGGCAGGTTTGTAAATCCAATCACTGATGTTTGCTGGAAATGTTTATTTCCAATTACTATCGGAGGAGTAAAAATTGTCTCAAGTTCTATGGCTGATACTAATAACCCAAGGCAAATTGTTTGTTTTTGCCCTAAGCCTTCGATTCCGATGCCAGTTCCTGGTATTCCAATTGGATTCTGGGAGCCGGTAAGACTGGTGGATGTAACTAAATCCCCTATGTGCATGGTAAGTCTTGGAGGCATTAATCTTGGTACTAGCATGCAAAAAGGTGTTAAGGATGATATAGAGGGAAGTAGCTTTTATCATGTTCATTGGTATATATATCCGGTTATTTACTGGCTTGAGATCTTACTTGATTTTGCCTGTTTAGAGAGTACGCAAGTAGATATCACATATTTAACTGAATTTGATCCATTATGGGCAGATGATAACAAGGCTGCTATATTAAATCCTGAAAGTTTATTATTTGGAAGTATTGCAGCTGGGTCAGCTTGCATAGCTGATTGCATTAGCTCTAGTTCTGGTAATCTTTCTAACGATGCAATGTTTTGGTGCTGTGGCTGTCAAGGTTCTCTTTATCCCTTTACCGGTACAACTAGCTCTCATAATGGCGGAGTTGGATCTTCTGCACTGTTGGTAGCTAAATTTATGGCTAAGTTACATAGAGAGTTGTTATTATGGGGATATATGGGGAGTAGCGGATTATGTGGTAAATATCCAATGCCAATAATCAAAAAGAGCCAATATAGACTACAGATGACTTATCCTATACCAGAGGTGCATTCTTGTAAAAAAATTGGTGAGACTGAAATTACCTGGCAGCAGGGAAGAGAATTTCCTGTTAAAGGTGAAGATTTTGGTTATTTGATCTGGCGTAAACGCAGTTGCTGTTTATTTTAATTTGTAAAATTTTTATAAAATTGAGAAGTATGCAATTTAACCTAAAAACAATAATTTTAACTTGTTTACTAATATTAGGTAGCACAAGTTCTTTGGCACAACCAGAAGTATTGTTACATAATATAGTACAACCTAAATTAGAGACTAAAACATATAATCAAATCTACATTTTTGTCTCATTTTCAATGCCTGATTCAGCATTAAAGAGTTATTATATTGAAGCAGAACGAGCGGGAGCAAGACTTGTAATGCGAGGTCTAAAAAATAATTCTTTTGTCAAGACTAAAGCAAAAGCCGATGAAATTAATATTAGTTTTGATATTGATCCAGATCTATTTGAGAAATATCAAATTACTTCTGTACCAGCAATAATAGTAAATAGTGAAGACAAGGGAGTAAAAAAACTAACCGGTCACATATCATTACATGATGCATTAGAAATTATGAACAAAGAAAATTCATGAGGTTCACGTTTTTATCAATAATTATTGTATTGTTCAGTTTTAATGCAATTGCTAACATTCAAGATAGTTATAATAGGGCTAAACAATATGAAAATAGTATCAGGCTTGGCAATCCTGAGCAAATGGGCAATAAAGTAATATTTGATAAAGACGTAGATATTTCAAATTTAAGTAATATGAGTGATCAAGATTTAACAAAGCAAGGTAGTCAAATGTTAAATAATAGTTCAGCAGGTCAATTACTACAACAAAGTGAGCTTAAAAAAATAGATGCTTCTCAAGAATACGACCTTAATGCTAAAAATCCATTAATTAGTAATTCAGCTAAGATTGAGGCAGATCCATTAAGTCATACTGAAGGGACTGCACTTAATGCTAGTGAAAAAGTAATTAAGACTAAAATTAGTAAGAGTTGCAGCGAAGGAGTAGAATTTGAAGTAGATATCATCAAGAATCTCATACTAGATGCTGAATTAATAGATAAATGGGAAGATTGGCAGGATAAAGCAATAGCATTTTCAGGTTCTGAGATAAGTAACAGTTATCGTCACTGGCTTTATCCTGTCTTTTGGAAAAAGAAAAGACATTTCGGTAAGCGTAAAACAATATACAGCATGCATATGCATAATAATCAAGCAATAATGCTTGATATAAGAACAGCAATTGCCGGTAAGTTAAATGTTTCTCTTGATCATATTGATACATATATCGGCATTTCTCCTCAAGGAGAAGGAGCATTAACTGAAGGCTGGGATAGAGATATAGTTAAGTGGGATAGATATGTTTTTACTTATAAATATCGTGATAAAATCAAGGAATTTAGAGAAAAAGGTGAATATTTCCAAATAGTAAATAAATATTTAGAAGCTTTGCTTGAAGAACATGAATGCCATGAAATAAATCGCATATGTCTTGAAGCTGGTAATAAATTATTTTTTAATCAATATAATGTTAATTGTCCATGCTGGAGTGAGCAAATTAAATATCAATGTAGTAGTGAGCCAAAAGATGGGTGTCATCATTTAAAGAAGCAAGCTTGTGAATTAAAAAGTAGTAACTGCATTAAGCGAGCCTCTAGTATCTGTTTGCAGTGGAGGCGAGATTACATATGTATAGCCCAGAAAAAAGAGCTTAGCTCTTCTATTGCTGGATCACAAATGTTTTGTTTAGGAGGGGATTGTCATACTGCAACTATTGTGCCAAATACTGATATGGGAAATGTTGGATATCTTGCCATGCTAAATGAAATGAAAAAGGATATGCAGACAAATCCGATTATGGTTTTTAAAGGTGCAAGTGATAGTTGTCGTAAAACAAATATCGGTAATTTTCTTAATTGTTGTTCCGGATTCAAAGGTTGGGGACGGGATCTAGAATTAAGTAGGTGCAGTGCAGAAGAAAAAGCTTTAGCCTTAAAAAAAGCAAAAGATCAGTGCTATTATATAGGGACATATTGTGCTAAGAAAGATAAAGTATTTAAGACATGTATTACAAAAAAATCTACTTATTGTTGTTTTAATTCAAAACTTGCAAGAATATTTCAAGAACAAGGCAAAAAACAATTAGCTATTGGTTTTGGCACAGCACAATATGCTAATTGCAGGGGGTTTACAGTAGAAGAGCTGCAAAGAATAGATTTTTCTAAGTTTGATTTAGAGGAGCTATTTAGTGATTTACTTGATCATGCTAAAAGTAAAATGAGTAAGAGTTTTCCGCAGCAATTAAAAAACCAGATGCCTATAATGCAACAACAAAGATTTAATAATAATCATACTGATTCAAATTTATCCTATTAAAATGATGAAGTGGCTGGTAAACATAGCAAATAAATCATTACTAGCCATTACATTACTAGTAATTAATTTATGGTTATTAATCAATGATTGGTCAAATCATGCATTTGCTGGTACTATGGAGTTAGATAGTAGTAATAAAAATGAAATGATCAGGTTTAATGTAAATAATCAGTTTTGGCAACAACCTCAAGGGTTTTTATGGTATAACGAGGATCATGCCTACACGCCAGAAATATTAAAATTTTCTCAAGATAAAAAAAAGCAAGAGCTAGAACTTGAGCCTTATAATCAAAGGATAGAAGCTTTAAAGAAAGAATTTAATAGAGCTCAGCGTCAAGCTCTTGATAATCCAACGCTAGAAAATGTCATTATTGCTCAAAGGTTACATAAACAAATCTTAGAAAAATCACATAAATTTGCTACTATGTGGCAACTAGCAACGATATTAGATTACAAGCTAGTAAACATGGGTGAACCAGTAAATTCCTTACATAAAAAATTATATGAAGTAAGGCAAGAAGAAGAAAACAGCAAAAAACTAAGATTTTTAGCTAAGGATTGGGGATTAATTCTGCAAGTAAATCAAGGATGCAATTACTGTCAGGCATTTACCCCTATTGTAAGAGAATTTGCAGATAAATATGGCTTTCAATTAATTTTTGTAAGTAATAGTGAAACTAGATTTCAAGGGATGCCAACCATTAAAGATACCGGTTTGTTACAAACACTAAATCCTGCAAAGCTTGTACCGGTATTATATTTAGTCAATAGCAGTGGCAAACAAATATATCTAATTGCAAAAGGCATTATTAGTGAAAATAAAATTTCTGAAAATATTTTATTGATAGTGCAGTACTATAATGTACTAAAGGTTAGTGATTATGATTGGTAACAATAAGTTTAGAAGAGTGATCTACATAAAACATGTGATGCATATTTTCATGATAGTTTTATTGTTACAAGCGACAACATCTTATGCTTGGGATTTACAGGATGTATTTGAAGGGATGAGTGTTAATGTAACGAAACCTGGTTCATATCAATCTCAAGCTGCCGGCTATTATGCAGCAGGAGGACTATCAATGCGGACTAGTAAAACAGCTTTTAATCCGATCTCTATAACTCCGCCAACACTAACCATGAGCTGTAGTGGTATTGATTCTTATCTTGGTAGCTTTTCTATTATTTCAGGTGAAGAGCTGGTACAGCTGATGAAGAATATTGGTACGCAAGCAAAAGCTTATGCATTTTCATTGGGTCTTAAGACCTTTGCTCCACAAATAGAAAATGCCTTAAAAGATTTAAGAAATCTTGCTATGGAAATGAATCAATTTGCTAAGGGCGATTGTGAAATGACTAAGGCTCTTTTTGCTTCCATTTTGCCTAAAGATTCAGCCATGAGAGAATCAGTTTGCAAAGATTTACAATCCAGCTCTGGTTTGGATTATTTTGCTGCCGGCAAAAAATGTCGTAGTGATTTAGAGCAGAAACAAGCTTTAGCCAGCATCCAAAATAAAGATCCAGAATTAATGCTGACAAATTATAATATCTTTACTAAAGCAGCAGAAAAAGCAGGCATCCCTGAAAATATGAGAAGTGCCATTATGTCAATGACAGGCACTATTATAGTTAGAGATAATAATGTTTATTTCCTTGAGTCACTTGCTCAAGATGAAAAGAGCTGGATTGCTCATTTAAAAGGCGGCGAATCTGCCTCAATTTATACTTGTGATAATATTCATTGTTTAAATCCATCAATAAGACGTAATATTACTATTGCTCCAGATCAATCATATCAAGGCAAGGCTAAAACAAAACTAGATGAATTAAAGAGTAAACTTGCTAGTAATAACGAGTTTAGTAATGCCGATATTACTTTCTTATCTTCAATAGGGGAAGCATTTCCAATATATGATTATATTACTTTAGAAGCAATATCAGGAGTTACTATTTTAGATAGCTCCTCAGAATTAGTTGCCAGTTATAGTGTGCTGCAGCATTTAAAGGAGGTAATCTCAGAGGTAAGAAAAGCAGTTACCATGCTCAAATCAAAGCAAGTAGCAGATCATCATTTAAACGCCTACTTAAAAGCTTTAGATCGAGTGCAATTTTTTGCCAGAGATAAATGGAGTAATATGCTAACAAGTAGCGATCAGATTGATAGAAGAGCAAGATTAATAGAGCAACATTTAATCGCTAAAGAGAGGGTTTAAAAATTAATTATAAATTAAAATTAGATGAGCAAGCAGATAAGCAGTACAAAAATAAGCAAAGCAGCTAAAAATTAAAAAGAATATGGCAGATTACGTAATACATACATTTGGTGGAGGAGATATATTATGGCAAATTTTTAATGGTATAGGAAGAGTCTTTGCCTCAAATAGTGAGTATTTTACACCGGTAGGTAAATTTGCTTTGACAATTGGTGGTATTTGGGCAGCAACTCGTGCTATTTTTAGAGGCAATATTGGTATTTTTGCTATGGAGTGGTTTTTTCCATCCTTATTTATTTTTATCTTTTTATTTGCTCCAAAAGCAAATGTTTGGCTCAAGGATGAAATATCAATGCATGCTCCTGTGAAAATTGATAATATTCCAATAGGAGTTGCTTTATTTGCCTCTATATCATCAAAAATAAGTTATTCCTTATCAGAAACGCTAGAAAAGCATTTACTTCCACCTGATGAAGGGTTATCAAGCAGGAAGAATGGGATTATGTTTGGGGCAAAAGCTATTGGTAAAATCAAGGATATTCAAATAGAGGATCCAGTAACTTTAACCAACGCAAAAGAATTTTTAAGACAATGTTTTATGAAACCTTATATAATTGGTAATATTTTAGGCAAAAAAGCCGAAGCACAAAGAGCAAGTGATATAGTCGAGTAGCCCAAAGCTTGCGCCTTAGGCTCTCACAGAACCGTACGTAAATTTCTCAATTTATACGGCTCTTCTTTCTGATAGACTTATTTTGTGCCAATGGCTAAAAGTCATTGGATATTCTGCTTTTATTTGCAGTAATCTACTCCAAGCTTTGCCCAATGTGTTATTAATTTTACTCCTCTTCTTTATAAATCGAACCAAGTAATAATCAATCATGTAGGCTAACTTGTATAATTCAGATCTTCGATGGTGACCATAATATTCGACCCATCCTCTAATCTGACCATCCACTTCCCTTGCTATATTACTAAGACTATCACTAATCTTTGATTTTAGTTTCCACTGTTCCTTTATTTGATGACGAATTTTCTTTAGAGCAGCAATACCAATGCTAGGTGTAAATACCAGTTTTTCGTGCCATATTCTTGGCTTAAAGTCATACCCCAAGAAAGTGAATTTTCGAGATAACTTATGCTTCCTCTTGTCATACGCTTTCTTAGTGCCTGTGTATACTACTCTAGTCTTCTCTTCATTGAGCTGAAGTTGATAATATTTTAACTGCTCTTCTATTCTATTCTTCATAAAATATGCCTGTCTCTCACTAGTACAATGCACCACTATATCATCTGCATATCTTTCAAACTTTATTCCAGAAAATTTTTCATGCATCCAACTATCAAATGCTTCATGAAGATACAGATTTGAGAGAATAGGACTGACTACTCCACCTTGAGGAGTGCCCTTATTTCTCTCTAAAAATATCCCCGCTACATCAATAGCAGGTGCTTTAAGAAATCTCTCGGAATATAATAAAATGATTTTGTCATTAGTATGTTTTATTAAAATATCCATCATGATATTATGATCCAAATTGTCAAAATAACCTTTGATATCAATCTCTAAAAGCCATTCATATTTAAAACATCGCTCCCTACAAATCGTTACAGCATCAATTGCACTCTTATTAGGTCTGTAGGCATATGAGTCATTATGAAATTTTCCTTCTACAATTGCTTCAAGCCTATTTTTTACAACCATCTGTGCTACACGATCAGAGACAGACGGAATTCCTAACTGGCGAATACCTCCTTTAGATTTTGGAATATTCACTAAAAGCACAGGCTGAGCCATATAGCTACCTGAAGACATTCTATTCCATATTTTGTAAAGCTGGTTGTCCAGTACTACTTCCATATCTTGAATAGTTTGTCTATCATAGCCACATGATCCCCCTGCTTTTTGAACCCTTTTCCATGCATTCAAAACTTCAGTTAAAGTCACATTATATTGTCTTGACATTTTGTACCTTATCTTTCCTTTCGGTTGTTTAATATTCCATGTCCCAGAAAGTAGAATCCTTTGCTCCAACTTATTTCTAAGTCTTCATCACTACTACTATTCTATCCGCCCCATCTACACTGGAAAAAAAAATATATGTAAATGGTTCCCAAGTTCCTAACAATAGCCTAATTCAAGTTCACGCCATCTTTGCACCGACTGCCACTAATACACAACACACATTAGCTATTAATTTATATCCTAGAAAAAGCAATGACCCTCTAGTTTTGACAGTATCTAGACATTTCGACACCTCTTCGATTGGTTCGTTTTCACTCGTCTCCTTGAATCACACATGACAACCTGTGTTGCCTTTTCCCCATCCGCTCAACACCACCTCCTTGAAAAAGATAGCACCGTGGGGTTGTTTGAGATCTGCTCGTGCTAACCGACCTCGGTGGACCTACCACCATCTATTGCTAAGCATCTAACTATTTACATAGTTAGTTCTTGGCACACATTGCTATGCTTATGTAAATAATGAAACTATTTCAAATAGCCCTGAACTTAATGCTACCGCCAACAGGTACAGAATCAAGTAACTTAGCCCCTAGCGTGTCACCTGTAGAATCATATTGTAAGCATGGTCAATCTAATATTTTTTCATATTTTATAGGTTTACCTGTTTCAGGATCAAAAATATCCAGCATTGAATTAAGTAAATCTCTGCTTAAAGTTAATATAGAAACAATTGAGATGGTTTTATTTAGTATGTTTACTATTTTAGATGCCGTAACTTTGGGAAATAATCTGTATGCTTTATGAATATGGGGGTTACTGGTATTGACAAAATTTGGAGCTGATAGGTAAGTAGTTATATCTAAATTTCTCATATCAAAATCAGTTTCAGGACTAATTATATTTGATTTAAAACTATCCATAGCTTTTGCAGAGCCTGGGCTATCAAAAGTAACTGCTTTTGCTTTTAAATAGTTAAAATCTTGATGAGCAAAATATAAACTTAATTCTGCAAACCATGCCCCTAATGAATAACCGGTAAAAGATAAACTATAACCGTGATTTTTAGCATATTCGGTGATTTCATATGTAACCTGATATGAAGCTGCTTGCTGTGTTACTATCTGCCCGCCTAAAACGCTTTTAAAATGAGTCTTAAGCGATGAATTAGTTTTTAGTAAATCTAATTTCTCAAATGTGATGCCTCGATAAGCAAGTACTAGCTGTTTTGTTTTTTCGTTTATATATGCTACTGAATAATATCTGCCTATTTCAGGCTCATTAAATACTTTAAATGTCTTCCAGTCTTCTAAAGATTGGTTATATTTTACTTTTTCAAAAGCTACTTTTTCGTGTATTTTAGAATTTATATAAGCATGAGAGCTAAGTAACCCATGTATAAAATCGTTAGGGTGGTGCTTGTAATTTTGATTATTTAAAATGATTTACTTTCAATTTTTTGTATAAAATCACCGGAAGAATTAGGCACTTCCCCCCAGCTTACATTACCGATAAAGTCATTATTTTGGATTTTGCTTGCTATTTCTTCTAGCTGCAATATTGTTAAATCTATGTCTTCAAAGTTAAGATGTATAAGAGATTAGGATCGTTTTCTTCTAATTTAGTGATAAGTGCTTGATATTTATTTATAGAACTCATAAATAGATTAAGTTGAATTTTCACAAGGAATTATAAATTAAATTTTATAATTTTCAACTATTACATTATTTACCATGCATTTTTTTACCTATAATCCTTTATAGTCCCTTTGGTGGTTAAAACCTCCATCTTCCAGATGGAAAAGCTTTAGCTTGCCATGTGCGGCATGATGCGTTAGCATCATAAGCACCATGACTCAATACAGCAACAAATCACACACAGTTTACTATCATCGCTATCATATAGTGTGGATTACAAAATATCGATACAAGGTGTTAACCTATGATATCAAAAAGCGAGTGAGAGAAATTATTGCAGTAGTTGCAGAAGAGCTCAATATTAAAATAGAAAATGGAGTAATATCAAGCGATCATATACATATATTTACCAATATACCACCTCATATTAAAGTGAGTGAATTTGTGCAAAAAGCTAAAGGAAGATCGTCAAAAAAGATACAAGAAGAATTTCCAATATTAAGAAAAAAGTATTGGGGTAGACATTTATGGGCAAGAGGATACTTTAGTTCGACTAGTGGCAATGTGACTGATGACATGATTAATGAATATATTAATAGACATACTGATGCTCATGAACCAGCAATGACTACTAATATAAGACTGGAATAAGCTTTAGCTTGATTCGCGACTTCTAGTCGCTATAGACAAACTTTCATCTCTCAGATGAAAGTGATTGATTAAAAACAGCATTTTTAAATATAAAAGTTAAGGCTGCTGCTAAAAGTAACGACATTAAAGAATTCATTATAATTAACGATACACCTCACCTAAAATTATCTGTTAAAGCATTACCAGAACAAGGCAAAGCTAATGAGGAGATTATAAATTTTTTAGCAAAAGAGTGGCAGTTATTACGAGTTAATTTAGAGATTACCAAAGGACATACTAACAACTTAAAGGCAATTTTAATAAAAAATATTGATGAGAAGTATTTAAATTTGATTTTAAATGCTTATATTAAGTGAATAAAGTTTTGTTGTAATTTTCCCGTCATTGCGAGGAGATACATAGCTAAGGGTGCGGCAATCTCAGGATATTTTTATGAGATTGCAACGCTCACTTACGTTCATTCGCAATGACGTTGTTCATGTAACAAAACTAAAAATATGAATTTTAAAGGTTTAGTATGACACAAGAAAAAAAGAAATTTGATGCCGAAGTTGGTAAGATTTTAAACTTAATGATTCACTCTCTTTATAGTAATAAAGAGATTTTTATGCGGGAGTTAATTTCTAACGCTTCTGATGCTTGCGATAAGCTGCGTCATCTATCTCAAAGTGAAGCTGAATTAGTAGCCGGTGATTCTAGCTTTAAAATTACTGTTAAAGTCGATAAAAATAATGGTCAGGTTATCATCCGTGATAACGGCATTGGTATGAATAAAGAGGATTTAATTGAGAATCTAGGCACTATTGCAAGATCAGGTACAGCAAATTTCCTTAAAAATCTTTCAGGTGATTCTAAAAAAGATAATATGCTAATCGGTCAGTTTGGAGTTGGTTTTTATTCAAGCTTTATGGTAGCCGATAAAGTTACTGTAACTTCAAGGAAAGCCGGTGAAGATAAAGTGTATGTTTGGGAATCGCAAGGAGAAGGCGAATATATTGTATCAGACTCTGACAGAGAATTTAGCAGAGGCACAGAAATTGCTTTGCACATTAAAAAGGAAGAGGATAGTTTCCTGGATCATTTCAGATTAAAGCATATAGTTAAAAGCTATTCCGATCATATAGCCGTGCCAATATATTTCTTTGATGAAGGGGATAATAACGAAATACAGTTAAATTCCGCATCAGCTTTATGGACAAGATCAAAATCCGAAATCACCGAAGAACAATATAAAGAATTTTATAAAAGCTTATCTTATGCTGTGGATGATCCTTGGATTACGATGCATAACAAAAATGAGGGAGCTATAGAATTTACAAATCTATTATTCATTCCATCAAGTAAAACATATGATTTATTTCATCCTGATCGTAAAAGACGAGTAAAATTATACATCAAAAGAGTATTTATTTCTGATGAGAATATTGATTTAATCCCGTCATATCTAAGATTTTTACGAGGCGTGGTTGATTCAGAGGATTTACCGCTAAATATTAGCCGTGAATCGTTGCAACATAATAATGTACTTGAGAAAATCAAGAATGCTATCACTAAAAGAGTCCTAGGCGAACTTAAAAAAAAGAAAGAAGAGGCTATGGATGAATATAATAATTTTTGGGCTAATTTCGGCGGTGCTTTAAAAGAAGGGTTATGTGAAGCTACCACCGATCATGAAAAATTGTTAGAAGTATGTATATTTAGAAGTGCTTTGCATAATAAAATGATTAGCCTTGATGAATATATAAAAGGCTTTAAAGATGGGCAGAATACTATATATTATTTAAGCGGTGATAATCCTGATAAGCTGCTTTCAAGCCCGCAAATAGAGGGGTTATTAAGTAAAAATATCGATGTGTTATTATTTACTGATACTGTTGATGATTTTTGGGTAAATGTTAATAGCGAGTATAAAGGACATGCGATTAAATCAGCTACAAGAAGCGATATTGATGTAGACCAAGCTACTTCATCGTCAGAAGAAAAAAATAAGGATGATAAAAAATCCGATGATGAATATAAATCATTGACTGATTATTTTAAAGATGTTTTAGGGATTTTAGTTAAAGATGTTAAGATATCTAAAAAGTTGACTTCCAGCCCTGCTTGTCTTGCCGTTAGTGAAGCCGCTATGGATATTCGTATGGAACGATTTTTGATCGAGCAGAAGCAAATAGCGAGTGCCTCCGCTAAAAATTTAGAACTAAACCCTAAAAATAAGATCATAGAAAAAATTTTTAATGACTTAAAAGCGGATAATAAAAATAACGAGGAGCTAGTTAAGTTAATATTCGATCAAGCTTGTATTTTAGAGGGTGAACCGATAGCAGATACAGGTGCTTTTTCAAACAGACTCAACGATATTGTACAAAAAGCTATATTATAGCTTTTAAATTATTTAGTTTTAATATAGAATAAGGCTGTTCTCTGTCATTCCTACGAAAGCGGGAATCCAGAAGAGCATTAAAAATGTCCAATTGTAGAGTTTATAATTAATAAAATGGATTCCCGCCTTTACGGGAATGACAGAAAAAATGTCTTATTACGATACTATATTTAGCAATCATATAGATAAAATTAAAAACGAAGGAAGATATCGAGAGTTTAAAGCCTTAAAAAGGCAAGCCGATAATTTTCCTTTTGCTATGTGCGAAGATAAGCAAATAGTTATGTGGTGTATCAACGACTATTTGGGTATGAGTAAACATCCAAAAGTAGTGCAGGCTGCTTTAGATGCCGTGCTGAAATACGGCGTTGGCTCAGGCGGTACTAGGAATATCGGCGGTAATAATACCGCTATCCTTGAGCTCGAACAGGAGCTAGCAAGTTTACATAACAAAGAAGCCGCCTTAGTTTTTACTTCCGGCTTTGTCGCTAATGACACAACTCTTGCGACACTTGCTAAAATTATGCCTGATCTTGTCTTTTTTTCCGATGAGCTAAATCATGCCTCGATCATTGCCGGCATTACTGGCTCTAAAGCCGAGAAGCATATATATAGGCATTTAGACGTTAAGCATTTAGAAGAATTACTACAATCAGTTGACATTAATAGACCGAAAATTATTGTTTTTGAGTCTGCTTATTCTATGGATGGCTTCTTTTCTCCTGTTAAAGATATAATTAATTTAGCTAAAAAATATAACGCTTTAACCTTTATTGATGAAGTTCATACAGTAGGTTTATATGGCAAAACTGGTGCAGGTATTGCTGAGCTTCTCGATTGTAGCGATGAAATCGATATTATCCAAGGAACACTTGCCAAAGCATACGGCACTATTGGTGGTTATATAACCGCAAACCATAGCCTAATTGATGCCATTAGATTAACGGCGTCAGGCTTTATTTTTACTACCTCATTGCCGCCAGTAATTTCTACCGCTGCAACGCATAGTATTAGGCATTTAAAAGAATCTAATCAAGAACGAAAAACACACCAGCAAGTGGTTAGCAAACTTAAAAGCTCTTTTGATCGCTTTAACATTCCTTATTTAAAAAATGAAAGCCATATAGTGCCAATAATTATCGGTGATCCTATCAAGGCTGCCAAAGCTTCTAACATGCTGCTTAATGAGTATGGTATTTACGTTCAACATATCAATTTCCCTACTGTTCCTCGAGGAACTGAACGCCTAAGAATTATCCCAACTCCTGCACATACCGATGAAATGATAAATGCTTTATCTACCGCTTTAGTGCAGATATTTGCAAAACTTGGTTTAGAGCTCCCTTTTGCTCAAGAGCTGAATGAGGAAGTACGCTTAAACCTTATAGCTTAAACGTCATTGCGAGGAAAAATTGGTATTGTTGCATGGCTCTATTTTACCCCTGTCACCCCGTAACTTGTTCATGGTGTCCAGTTAAAAATACTAATAAAATTAGTATTTTTTGTTTTTCTGGATCTAGTTTCCAAGCCATGGGGTGACATCGAGGACGTTTCCTGAGCCATGCCAATAACTCCTATATAACTCTTCATTGATTAGAATAATATATGCATAAAAATGAGCTGATTTTTCAAAAAATAGATAATCCAGAATTGATAAAAGCTGCGAAAAGTTTAAAAAATGAAGGGATAGTTTTACAAAATGAAAGTTATGCTTATTTAAAAATCAGCGATGATTTTATTCATAAATTATATCCTCTAATTGCCGAAGATGAGTATACTCGTTTAATTTGAAAAATTGGCTACGTCGGCTTTGTAAGACCTCAGATGCTCATGTACTTTTGTACGTTCCGCTCCTCGGCTTACAGTCGTCTTGCTCTTTTCCAAATTAAACTTCGTCTACCAACTCTTCATTTATACGAGGTATATCTACAAAAGCCTAATTATTTCAGTGAAAAGTGCAATATAGGAGCTCATATTACTATAACTTATCCCAATGAATAAATAGTCATAAATGACCAAGACATTAATGTAATACACTCCTTTAAAATAGAAGAATTAGCAAAAACGCAAACAGAAAATAAACAATATTACGTTTTAAAAATTAGTTCACCCTCCTTGATTTCTCTAAGAAAAAAATATCAATTACCTACATACTTAAACTTTAAAGGTTATACGGTAGGCTTGCATATAACTATAGCTATTAACTCGATAACCAAAAATAGAAATACTTGATAATGCCGAACTACAATATATAATACGTTAAACTTATTAATAATGTATTATATGCCTCTTATAGACTATCGGCATCAAGCCACTTTATATGCTCAAGCTTACTCTAAATTAGACCTAACTGGAACAGGATATTTAGCATTTCGTGATATTCCAAACATAATCAAAAATCATATTACAGGTAATAAAGTATTAGATTACGGCTGCGGAGCTGGTAAGTCTACCATCTTTTTGAAATCCCTGGGGTTAAACGTTAACGGAGTCGATATTAATGAAGAGATGATAAAAATAGCAAGCTCTAATGACCCTGCAGGAACATATAATCTAATAAAAAGCGGTAATATTCTGGCGGAAGATAATACATTTGATTTAGTGTTTTCTAGTTGGGTTATGATGGAGGTAGCAAGCAAAGAGGAGCTAGCAAAGATTGCTAAAGAAATTGCAAGAGTTCTAAAAAGTAATGGTATTTTTATTATGTTAGTCTGTAATGAGAATACTTATAATAGAGATTGGCTATCGGAAAATACCGAATTTCCTGAAAATCAAAATCTTACTAGAGGCTGTAAAGTTAAAATACTTTTTAACAATATAAATTTAAGTATTTACGATTATTTTTGGAGCGAGGAAGATTATAAATCTATGTTAGATCAATCAAACTTTAAAATATTAAATATACATAAGCCTTTAGGGAATGATCAAGATGGATATAATTGGATAAATGAGACAATAATATCACCGTTTAGTATATTTATAGCAAAGAAAATTTAAGAGGATTATGTTAGATAATGCTAATAGAAACGGTTAACCCGTCATTGCGAGGAAATTATGAAATAATTAACGAAGCAATCCAATAAAATGCATTGCATTTTTATTATTCAGCAAATAGACAGCTCTAGGTTCAAGATATTAAAAGATATGAATGTTGATAAGGCAGTTATCCAAACTTCCCCTATGTCAACTAACTTAGCTCAAAAATTAGATTTCAAAAAATATACGAATTATAAAATATATTGCCAAATCAGTAATTAAAATATAAGCCATATAATATAACTATTTAGTTAATATTCTTTCATTTAAATTGACAAAATTTATTTATTAGCTAACTTGACAGTTAGGATTAATAAAAAGGAATACCCATATGTCTAAGCTTAGAGAACAAGTTAGCCTCTCATCTAATGATCCATCAGGAATTGAAGAAATCAATCACTTTCATCTGAGAGATGAAAGTTTATTTTATAGCGACTAGAAGTCGCATATCAAGCTAAAGCTTATTCAAGCCGTATGTGAGAGAAATCATGTCTGGTTCATGTACCTCAATATGTCTTTAATCATATAATCGGTACATTACCACTATTAGATCTACAGTCACTGCGTGCACAAACAATTTCTACCACACTGTGTGATAAAGACGATAGTAAACTGTTAGGTGATTTCCTGAAGTGTTGAACTCATGGTGCTTATGATGCAATGCATCATGGCGCACATGGCAAGCTAAAGCTTTTCCATCTGGAAGATGGAGGTTTTAACCACCAAAGGGACTATAAAAAAAGTTTTGTCATTAGAGGAAGATAAACACGGAGAATGTTATAAAGAAATTTACTCTGACTTTAATAATACAAGCTCTGATTTTCAAGATCCTCCTGGCAATAATTGTTTACTTATCGCTATAGCGGCAAAGAAAGATAAAATAGCTGAATTGCTAATTGATGATGCACGTAAAAAGCTTGATGATAAAAGAATTTCTAGATTTTATTAATTATAGATATGATGATCCAACTAAAAATTCAGTTAGAACAGATTGTTATATAAATACTTCACTAACTTTAGAAGCAAAACATGAACAATATGGATTAGTACAAAAGTTATTAAATGAGGGGGCTGATCCTAATGGCACGGATCAGTATGGTTTTACAGCATTAACTGTATTAACAATGCAGCTAGGATTAGTTTCATCGCCTAAAAATCAGGAAATAGTAGAGACTATTAAATTATTGCAAGATAAAGGAGCTGACCTAAATCAGCTTGATAAATTTAAGCGTAATGCATCTTACTATTTAGAACATGATTTAAATTCTGGTGAAATACATAGGTTAAGATTTTTAACTGGACCAGATAATATGCGTGGTAAAATTTTTACTGATTCTACTGTGGCAAGGATATTATCAATACGCAAGTTAAACAATATAAAAGAACTTGGGGAAACAGCAAGTATTTTAGGCAGTGGAGCAACAACAGTGGATGGAGCGATTTATGATTCTTTACGTTGGGATCCTGGTGAATCAACAAAAAAAATAGAAGATTACGCAGATGGACGTGGTCTTATTAAATTTGATGAGAAAGAGAAAAAATTAAAATATTTAACACCAAAAGAATTTTTTGAATATCCAAATAAAGATTATAAGAAACAATTTTTTCAAACTGAGGAAGGACAAAATATAAAAAAGGAAAAACCGATAATAAAATTAATTGCATCAAATATTCGTATTGCTCGTACAACTTCGCATGCACAAAATATTAAATCAGCATCTAATCAAAAATCTACGGGTATGAACAGGTAAAATATGGCTTTGTCCAAATAAGTGTGTGTGTGCCGTAGCAAAGCTATAGAAGAGATGGTGGTAGGTCCACCGAGATCGGTTATCGAGAGTTGGTCTCAAACTACCTTAAGCGGCTGTGGTTAAGAGCGATGGTCGTGAGCATTAAGGAAAATCAAAAAAAAACTTTTTGGTGAAGTAAGGATTAGAGAGATGAATGAGAGTGAACTACTATAAGCGTCGTAAATGATAATAGTATCAAAACCTAGGGCTACACATTCTCTAGGGATAAGCTTATCGGCTACTCGGATGTTGGGTAAGCGGTACTCGGTGTATAGGTGGCATGAATCTAATCTAGGCTCTTTTATGGAACTGCGGGAACCAGTCGTACTGATGTAAAAGTAGAATATCAAGCAGGGTGACTGCAAGATAAAGAATACTAAAGCAGTGCACTGGGGCGGATCACTTTGTAGTAGTATTGAAGTTGTTGTAATGACGATGGAGCGAAGGAAGTGAATTAAACTGTCTAACTAATATTCAACTTTTTTTTAAAGGGATGAGATAGAGGTAATGACGAAACCATTTAAGATTTCGAAACTGTTAGTGTTGCAAGCATACAAGCTTATAAAAGCAAATGCTGGAGCTGCAGGAGTTGATCAACAAACGATAAAAGATTTTGAAGAAAACTTGAAAAAGAATTTATACAAGATCTGGAATCGTATGTCTTCAGGAAGTTATATGCCACAGCCTGTTAAAGCTGTAGCCATACCTAAGAGAAATGGAGATCAACGAATTTTAGGAGTGCCTACAGTAGAAGATAGAATAGCTCAGATGGTAGTAAAGTTAGAACTTGAACCAAAAATTGAACCTCACTTTTTAAAGGATTCATATGGATATCGTCCAAATAAATCAGCCTTAGAAGCTATAGAGGTAACAAGGCAGAGATGCTGGAAAAATAATTGGGTACTGGAGTTTGACATCAAGGGATTATTCGACAATATACAGCATGCACTTATCATGAGCGCATTGAAGAAACACAATAATAATAAATGGATAGAATTATACATAGGAAGATGGTTAAAAGCAGCAATGCAAAAATCAGATAGGAAAATAGTTACTAAGAGTTGTGGTGTACCTCAAGGAGGAGTAATTAGTCCAATGCTAAGTAATTTGTTCATGCATTATGCATTTGATAAATGGATGGAAAGAAATTATCCAAAAGTTGAATGGTGTCGATATGCAGATGATGGTCTTGTTCACTGTAAAACAGAAAATCAAGCGAAAGAAATATTATCTAAGCTAGTTGAAAGATTTATAGAGTGTGGCATTGAAATGAATTTAGAGAAGACAAAGATAATCTACTGTAAGGATAATAGACGGAAGGATAATTATCCAAGCATATCTTTTGACTTTCTTGGATACACTTTCAGACCTAGAACAGTAAAGAATAGTAAAGAGAATAGGATTTTTACTGGATTTAATCCAGCAATTAGCAAACAGTCTTGTAAAGAAATACGCCAAAAGATAAGAACCTACCAAATATATAAAAGAAGTGGATCAAGCTTAGAAGATATTGCTAGGGTATGTAACCCTAAACTAGTAGGTTGGATTAACTATTATGGTAAGTATGGTATATCAGAATTGGCATGGGTTTTACAACATTTTACTAAGATCTTAGTAAAATGGGCAATGAGAAAATATAAACGGTATACGAGGCATAAAATTAAAGCAATAAAGTATATCCAAAATATTGCGTTGCATAACCCAAATTTATTTGCACATTGGAAAATAGGGATAACAAGAGTGGTTGTTTAATGGAAGCCGTATAAGCTGAAGAGGTTTACGTACGGTTTTGAGAGAGGCTAGGGGGAAGAAAATTCTACTGGCCTACTCACCAAATTTCTCAAAGGTTATATAAAGAAAATTATAACTTAAGGAGAAATTAATATGACTCAAGAACAAAATGAAGCAATGAATCAAGCCATAGATTTATTGATCAATAATGATACAGATATATCAACTTTATTTGCGGAGGAGGGTTTATTAAAAGAACTGACCAAGCGTCTTGTAGAGAGAGCTCTACAGTCTGAGATGAATAATCATTTAGGATATAGCAAGTATAATCAAAGTGCTGCCCAGAATTCACGTAATGGTTATAATACAAAGAATCTAATTACAAAGAATGGTGCTGTTGAGATTGAGGTACCAAGAGATAGAAATAGTAGCTTTGAACCATCATTGGTAGCAAAGCGTCAAAGAAGACTTGATGGTTTTGATGATAAAGTACTATCTTTGTATGCTAAAGGTATGAGTTTATCAGATATAAAATTACAGCTTCAGGAGTTATATGGAGCTGATGTAAGCGAGAGTTTAATTAGCGGGATCACAGATGATATAATAGAGGATGTTAAGCTATGGCAGAGCCGTCCATTAGATCCAGTATATGCTATAGTATTTTTTGATTGTTTAATAGTAAAAGTGCGTCAAGATAAACGTATTATCAATAAATCAGTATATGTTGCCTTAGGCGTTGATTTAGAAGGACGGAAAGATATTTTAGGATTGTGGATCAGCAAGAATGAAGGAGCTAAATTTTGGCTTGGTAATTTTACTGAGATGAAAAATAGAGGTATGCAAGACATACTGATAGCATGTAGCGATAACCTTAATGGTATGTCTGAAGCTATAGGTGCTGTTTTTCCAAAGACGGAGCATCAATTATGTATTGTACATCAAATTAGAAATAGTTTATGATATGTATCATACAAGGACCGGAAAGAGCTTGCTGGTGATTTAAAACCTATTTATACAGCTAGCACAGAAAAAGAAGCACTTTCCGCTTTAGAGGCTTTTGAATCTAAATGGAATAAACAATATCCTCAAATTGCTAAATCTTGGTACGTTCACTGGGATAATTTAATGATTTTCTTAGGATATCCAGAAGAAATAAGGAAAATAATTTATACAACTAATGCTGTGGGATCCGTTAATAGTCAACTTCGAAAAGTTACAAAAAATAAACGGGTTTTTCCAAATGATAATGCTGTTTTTAAAAGCTTATATTTAGCAATTGATTACATGACCAAAAAATGGTCAATGCCTATGCCAAATTGGAATGCGGCTATGGCTCATTTTTTAATAAAATTTGAAGATAAAATCTAGTCCTTTGAAAAAGTTTGCACACTTAATTGGGAAGACTCTAAAATATTTTGTAGTATCGGACTCGTCATTGCGAAAAAAAACCATAAGTTTCGATGAAGCAATCTTAGGAGTTTTATATTGCTTCATGAGATTGCCGCATCTGTTATTAAAATAACCTCCTCGCAATGACGAAATATCTCTAAATAATAGTTTTCAGCTTCTCTATTGTCTTAGGATCTTTAGCAAGTTCTAAGAATATTTCCCGTTCATATTCCATTAATTCTTCTTCATTTGTTTCGTTATGCTTATCTAAAATATTCTGGAACTTAGTAAGTACTTTGTTTTGCAGATCATCATATCTTGAGGTATCTATTTCTTTCGCTGGGTCTATTTTTGGTAAAATAATCTTACTTGGAATTGGAACTATTTTGTTTGGTAATTTTAGTTCTAACGCCTCATCTAAAATATAATGCTTATTCATATTTATAGAAATATTTTCTATACTATAATCTGTTTTAAAATAATCTGCTGAACTTGATTTATTTTGCTCTAAAATATTCCTAATATTTCTAATTAATTTAGCTCTATCACCTTTACTTCTTACAAACATTTCAGTAATTCCGCCCCATCCTGGAACTAAACCAACGCCAAGCTCTACAAGTCCAGCATTTAAATCTACATTTGCAACAATATGGCTTGAATGCAGCAATATCTCACATCCACCGCCAAGTGCTACGCCTTTCGCAGCACTAATAATATGAACCGCAGAATATTTTAAATGCAACATAGTTTGCTGCCCTACTTTTAGTAAATTCTCTAAATCATGGAAATTTTCATCTTCAATATACGAAAGTAGCAGCTTTAAATCTGCCCCAGCTGAGAAATTATTACTTTGCGGATAGATATATAGATGCTTCCCCTGCTCTTCTGCTTTTGTTGCTGATTCTTGGAGTAAATAAAACACGTCATGATTTAGACAATTCATTTTCGTAGTAATAACAAAAACTAGATTGTCTTGATAGTCTATTAACTTTGCTGAATCATTTTCTAAAACTATTTTACTTTCCTTTAATATATCTTTATAGGCATGAAATTTCTGTTTATCGATTTTTTTATATTCTTTATTTGCTAGATATGGTGGAATTGAATTTGCATTTTTAACTACTAAATCCCAACCATTTTTAGCTTGTGAAGTCAGCAATTCAAATGGTCCATATTTCCAGCTATAACCAAGTTTCATAGCAGCATCAATATCATAAATATTATCGGTAACAGACGGCACTAAGTTTGCTAAATAAGCATAAAATTCTGTAATGATTTCATTAAAGAACTTGCCATAAACCGAATTACTAGCAAGCAGCTCATCAAGATTATTAAATGAAATATCAGCTTTTCCAACAGGTTTATAAGATAAGTCATTAATATTTATAACTTCCTTAGTTTTCTTACCATTTGCTACTGATAAACGATAAAAACCACCACCCCCTTTACGCCCTATTAATTTCTGGTCAATCATTTTATCAAGTACAGGAGTATTTACATATATTTTGTGATAGGCATCATCGCTAGGCAGGCTAGCCAGTAACGAGCTAGAAATTAGCTTCATCACATCATGACCAATTAGGTCATATAACCCAAAAATCCCAGTACTTGGCAACCCTAAACATGAAGTAAAAATCTTATCTATAGTCACAAAATCAAGTTTCTCAACTATTGCTTTTCTAGCTACTAGCTCAAGTAAAAAACACCCTACTCTATTTGCAATAAAGCCTGGAGTATCATTACATTTTACTATAGTCTTACCAAGCGTTCTTATTAAAAACTCTGATACACGATCTATTATTTCAGGTTTTACTACTGGATCGATGATTAGCTCAAGCAACTCCATATATCTTGGCGGGTTAAAGAAATGCGTAATAACAAATCGAGACTTTATATTTTCGGGTAAATTTTCTTTAAGCCTTTTAAGCGGCAAGGTAGAAGTATTAGAGGCTATAATTGCATCTTCTTTAAGATAAGGAATAATTTTGTTATATAATTGGTGTTTGATTTCTAGCTTTTCAACGATAACTTCAATTACTAGATCACATTCTTTAATTAGAGCTAAATCATGCTCTAAATTACCGATACTAATTAAATTTGCTTTATCAGGAAAAGTTAGCGGAGGTGGTTTTTGTTTATGCAAATTCTCTACAGCATTTTTTACTATATTATTTGGGTCACTAGAATTTTTATCAACAATATCAAGCAAGACGACTTGATGAGATGAATTAGCAATCAAGGCAGCAATCCCTGACCCCATCACCCCTGAGCCAATAACACAAACCTTTTTTATTTCATTTTGCATAAACTACTCCTGTTATTTAATGAAGAATTTATTAATAGACGAAGTTCATCGAGTATATTATGTCATAGCCACAGACACTACTTTAACCTCTTTTGCTCCTGCTGCTCGCAATATTTTACTACATTCATTTATAGTAACACCGGTAGTGATTACATCATCAATTAATAAGATTTTTTACCTAAAATATTATATTTTGTATTAAATTTGATACTACCGCTTATATTGTTTTTACGTTGTCTTTTTGATAAAAAAGTTTGTGCTTTTGTCCATTTTGACTTAATCAATATATCGGCTTTTACTGTAAGATTCATAATTTTTGCTATTTCTTCCGCAAGTATTTGAGGCGGGTTATACATCCGCAATAACCTTTTAAACCTATTCATCGGTACAGCTATGATTAAATCAACATCCTTTATATCTTCTAAATATCTATTACATAAAAGCTTTGCAAAAGTTTTAGCAAATATCGTTTTATCCTGATATTTAAATTGATGAACTACTTTTTTACTATATTCATTAAACTTAAATAGACTACGCGCGAGATTATAATTAGGTTTTTTGCTATAACAACTTCCGCAAATCACGTTATCTAAAATCTTTACGCTAAATCTCTGACCACATATATTGCAATAAGGCTTTGCTATAAACTCCAATTTCTGCCAACAATCCCCACAAAATTCACCGCTACTATTTGATATTTCTAAGCAGCTTAAACACCTTTGTGGTAAAACATCGTCTATCAAATAATTATAAGCCTTTACTAACAATTAACACCCCACTGAAGATTCGTGATGTTTAGAAGTATTTTGCGTTGGTTGTGGCGATGTTATACTATTACTATAACCACTAATTTTCCCATGCGTCAGATTCTCTTGCATATTATGAACTTGCTGCTGTGCTTGCTCTTGTGCTTTACTTATTTCAGGTTTTTTATTAGCAACATTTGGAGTTACAGGAGTTTGTGTTTGTTTATTTTCTTTGCTAAATGCTTCTTTTACTTCCCCAAATTGTGCTTCAACAAAATAACTAGCTTCGGCTTTTACTGCTGACTTAACTTTTTGAAAGCCAGTTTTCTCAGGAGGTTCTTTAAATCCATCTCTTTCTCCTACTTCTTTTTGTTTTGTGACAAATGCTGCTTCGAGCTGTATCTGGTTTAACTTATCTATATTAGGTGTATCTAAAAATTCTTTTAATGTTTGATTATTTATCCGCTCTTGTCTTTCTAATTCTTTTAATTCTTTTTCATTTTCATAATTTCCAGAAGATAGTTTTAAATTATTTATTTTATTTTTTTTATCGTTTCCCCTCTCCATATGTACTACATTTGAATCTACTTCACCCGTAATATTAACAAAAGCTGCTGTTGCTGCGAATGCAATACCACCAATACTTCCGGTAGCTATCCCATCAGCAAATCAATCACTTTCATCTGAGAGATGAAAGTTTGTTTTATAGCGACTAGAAGTCGCATATCAAGCTAAAGCTTATTCAAGCCGTATGTGAGAGAAATCATGTCTGGTTCATGTACCTCAATATGTCTTTAATCACATAATCGGTACATTACCACTATTAGATCTACAGTCACTGCGTGCACAAACAATTTCTACCACACTGTGTGATAAAGACGATAGTAAACTGTTAGGTGATTTCCTGAAGTGTTGAACTCATGGTGCTTATGATGCAATGCATCATGGCGCACATGGCAAGCTAAAGCTTTTCCATCTGGAAGATGGAGGTTTTAACCACCAAAGGAACTATAAATCGAACCAAGTAATAATCAATCATGTAGGCTAACTTGTATAATTCAGATCTTCGATGGTGACCATAATATTCGACCCATCCTCTAATCTGACCATCCACTTCCCTTGCTATATTACTAAGACTATCACTAATCTTTGATTTTAGTTTCCACTGTTCCTTTATTTGATGACGAATTTTCTTTAGAGCAGCAATACCAATGCTAGGTGTAAATACCAGTTTTTCGTGCCATATTCTTGGCTTAAAGTCATACCCCAAGAAAGTGAATTTTCGAGATAACTTATGCTTCCTCTTGTCATACGCTTTCTTAGTGCCTGTGTATACTACTCTAGTCTTCTCTTCATTGAGCTGAAGTTGATAATATTTTAACTGCTCTTCTATTCTATTCTTCATAAAATATGCCTGTCTCTCACTAGTACAATGCACCACTATATCATCTGCATATCTTTCAAACTTTATTCCAGAAAATTTTTCATGCATCCAACTATCAAATGCTTCATGAAGATACAGATTTGAGAGAATAGGACTGACTACTCCACCTTGAGGAGTGCCCTTATTTCTCTCTAAAAATATCCCCGCTACATCAATAGCAGGTGCTTTAAGAAATCTCTCGGAATATAATAAAATGATTTTGTCATTAGTATGTTTTATTAAAATATCCATCATGATATTATGATCCAAATTGTCAAAATAACCTTTGATATCAATCTCTAAAAGCCATTCATATTTAAAACATCGCTCCCTACAAATCGTTACAGCATCAATTGCACTCTTATTAGGTCTGTAGGCATATGAGTCATTATGAAATTTTCCTTCTACAATTGCTTCAAGCCTATTTTTTACAACCATCTGTGCTACACGATCAGAGACAGACGGAATTCCTAACTGGCGAATACCTCCTTTAGATTTTGGAATATTCACTAAAAGCACAGGCTGAGCCATATAGCTACCTGAAGACATTCTATTCCATATTTTGTAAAGCTGGTTGTCCAGTACTACTTCCATATCTTGAATAGTTTGTCTATCATAGCCACATGATCCCCCTGCTTTTTGAACCCTTTTCCATGCATTCAAAACTTCAGTTAAAGTCACATTATATTGTCTTGACATTTTGTACCTTATCTTTCCTTTCGGTTGTTTAATATTCCATGTCCCAGAAAGTAGAATCCTTTGCTCCAACTTATTTCTAAGTCTTCATCACTACTACTATTCTATCCGCCCCATCTACACTGGAAAAAAAATATATGTAAATGGTTCCCAAGTTCCTAACAATAGCCTAATTCAAGTTCACGCCATCTTTGCACCGACTGCCACTAATACACAACACACATTAGCTATTAATTTATATCCTAGAAAAAGCAATGACCCTCTAGTTTTGACAGTATCTAGACATTTCGACACCTCTTCGATTGGTTCGTTTTCACTCGTCTCCTTGAATCACACATGACAACCTGTGTTGCCTTTTCCCCATCCGCTCCACCACCTCCTTGAAAAAGATAGCACCGTGGGGTTGTTTGAGATCTGCTCGTGCTAACCGACCTCGGTGGACCTACCACCATCTATTGCTAAGCATCTAACTATTTACATAGTTAGTTCTTGGCACACATAGCCTTATCATATAAGCCAGGACTATGCTGCCCCTCTTCCTTAATTTTTCCACCTTTCCGAGCTTTATCAAGTGGATCAGCTGCTTTTGAAACAGCTGTTGCTACTTTAGACCCGACTTTAGCTACTCCTTCTACTATATGCTCAACACCGCCGACAATATCATGTGCAGCATCTTACCTACTCCTTTAACTACCCCTGCAGTTACATGATATCCTGCCTCAGCGGTAGCTCCGGCAAGTGCAGTAGCTGCAGCTCCGGCTCGTGCCATCCTGGTGCCTTTTAAGCTTAGGATCATCCTTTAATATTTTTCTTGTTTTTTTCTTCTTGGGGAGTTGAGGGGACTGGTTGTTCTTGCTCCTGCATAGGTTCAGGATTTTTTATATTAACTCCTTCAGGCGTATTTATAGAGGGTTTAAGCTTATTACTTTCTTCGGCGTTTTTTACCCCCTCTTCAGGCGTATTAATTGACGACTTCAAACTTTCCTTACTCATAAATTTACATCCTTATCCTTAAGAATTAAAACAACAAAAAATAAATTAAAAAATATATATCTAATAAATAAAGAGTTGAGTATACGAAGATCAACTTCAAAAAGAGCAAGGAGTCTAAAGCCCACAGCTGTCGAAAGTAGAAGAGAAGAAATAAGTATGTAAAAAAGTATTAGGAAGAGGTAAACAGATAACTAAAAAATTAAAAAGGTTACCCTGAATGGAAATAAAAGAAATAATGAACTTAATTAGTGATAAGAGGCTGATAGAAGTAGGGGGAAAATATACCGTAGATAAAGCCAATCATAAAATAACGGGAGCATTTATTTTAAAAAGTTTTGTTAGGTCATCACTACTTGGTAGACCGATTAGCTTAAGGACATTAGAGGAAATAGTACCGGCAACTTTAGAGTTAAGTAGTCTTCTTAAAACAAAAAAGGTTGGTAAAAATAAAATAGACCATAGTTCTATTGGTAAAAGATTAAAAACAATAAAGACAGAATATTTCAAAACAATTTATGATGAACTAGTAGAAAAGTATAATAGCCATTTTAATAAGATAGAAAGAAAACAATTACACATATTTGATTCAACAACTATTAATCTTTCCGGCAGAGTAATTAAAGATGGATTAAAAATAGGAGGAAAAAAGAATGATAGTCAAGTAAAGCTTAGTGTAGGTTTAAAGGGACAAATACCATCTAATATAAGATTTTGCAATGATAAATCTGAAGCAAGTGATGATGTAGCATTAGTTAAAGCTATAAATGAATCTAAGCTAGATAAGGAAGATATATTAATATTTGATAGGGGAATTTGTAAAACAACTACCTATGAAGATTTCAGTAACAAAGAAATAAAATTTGTTACTAGAGTACAAACTAACAGACGCTATAGAGTTATTAAAAAGTTAGAGATCAAGCAGAATCAAAACAATCATAGTAACTTACAAATACAAAGTGATGAGATTATTAATTTATACAGTGCTAACAAAATAATCAAATGTAATTTAAGATTAATAAAAACCATTGATTATAAGAACAAAGAAATATGGTTTTTAGCAAATTTATCGGATAGTTCTGCTGAAGAGATAGCAGAGATATATAAGAAAAGATGGGATATAGAAGTATTTTTTAAATTCATAAAACAGCATTTACAGTTTAAACATTTTATCAGTCATTCTCAAAATGGAATGAGAGTATATTTATATAGCATATTAATAGCTGCAATTCTATTTACCATATTTAAAAATATAAATAAATTAAAGGGTTTTAAGATTCCATTATTACGATTTTGCTTATTACTAGAGAAGGAAATAATTCGTGATATTGTAATATTGTCTGGGGGCAATATTGATCTTATAAAGTTTAGATTATAACTATATCTACTTTCGACAGCTGTGGTCTAAAGCCCTCGGAGCGGAGCGTACAAATAGTACGTGAGCACCATAGATCTTATAAGACGACGTAGCCAATTTTTCAAGTTCTATCTACGTATACTCTACCTTTTACCCATTGCGTAGCTAGTAATCAGATTTTTAATGGGCTTAAAATTATTTATTGCTTTAAACCCTATTTGTCTTAAATGCTTTAAACTTTTTGAATGATTTGAGAAAATATTATTAAGCTCATCAGTTAACTTATACATAATAAAATTATCTATTTGTCGTGATTTTTGGTATTCTGATAGCGGTAAATTATTATTTATCACCCTAATTAGGGCTTCAATATCTTTTATACCTTGATTAAGTCCTTGACCGGCTAACGGATGTACCACATGAGCACTATCGGCAATAAGTACTATTTTATTATGAAAATATCTATTTGCTATACGAGCTTTAAGAGGAAAACCTTTTATTTCACTATCGATAGTAATTTTTACAAGTGAATTACCAGCATTTCTTTGCGTTAAGAATCTAACCTCTTCAATAGGCAACTGCATAATTAAAGCAGCCTGCTCAGAAGAAGTTGACCATATTACCGAAGAACTATGTTGATCTTTCATTGGCAATAATGCAAAAGGTCCTAAAGGCAGAAAATGCTCCATAGCACAATTCTCATGCGGTTTTTCATGCTTAATATTAAATACTAAAGCTGTTTGATATGGCTTTTCTATTTCATTCGCAAAATAATGTGACCTAACTTTTGAATTGCTACCGTCACATATAATTAGTAAATTACATTTAACGTAGGTTTCGTTATTAAACTTAATAATAGAATATTCGTCATGACTTATAACTTCTTGATATTCTTTATTATCAATTAATGTTATCAGCGGATTATCAATTACTTTTGATAGTAATATTTTTTTAAAATCATTATTTTGAACTACATATCCTAAGGAGCTATCATTCCGTAGCTCTAACATTTCAGGAGCTTTATTGTCAACTACATAAACATCTTTCATGCTGCTTGCAAATTCTTCCAGCTCCTGCCATATATCGATGGAAAATAAAAAATCTTTGGAAGCTGGAGTTAAGGCAGTTGTTCTAATATCATTAAAAAAGCTATGGCTTTTAACAGATTTACTTTCAAATATAGTAGTTTCTATACCATTTTTTGCAAAAGCAAGAGCAGTTAGCATACCACTCAAACCGCACCCCAAAATCACTTTATCAATCTGCCTTGTTTTTACTTGATTCATATACAAAATATTTTAAATAACCGTTTGTTGCTATAAAGCTCAATAAAAAATAAATAATCGCTATATCTAAATATGAGCTATTGCCTAGATACAACCCCAAGCAACAAATAAATAAACTCACTACACTAGTTAAGCTGTTTAGAATTAATAGCTTAGTAAAAATATCCGTTTTTCTAATAAATAGATAGGTTATTAAAGAAATAAATAAAGAAATGATAATTAGAAAGATATTAATCATAATTAATTTACGTTGTATTTAAAGAATGCTTAATAAGATTGCCACGTCGATGCTTTGCATATCCTTGCAGTGACAAATCGAAACCTATATAATTAATAATCCACTATAATATTACAAACTGCAAATAAATTTAATTAAAAATACTTAAATAATTTTAATATATGTAACTGTTTAACTTAATATTAAGCTGTTTTAGATAAAGAATTTAGAAAAGTTTGAAGTCTTATAGGATGTTGGCGAGAGTGACGGGACTCGAACCCGCGACCTTCTGCGTGACAGGCAGACGCTCTAACCAACTGAGCTACACCCCCTTTTAAGGGATAACAAATTATATATAACAATTCTTTCAATCGTGCAAGGATAAAATAGCTTATTTTCATTTTTTTTCAGCATATATACAGTATATGAAATATTTGAATAGCTTATAAAAGAATAAAAAGCTTTAGAAATAGAGCAAAAGTAAGAAAACTCAAACCCACGACTTTCTGTGTGACAGATAGATGTTCTAGCTAATTGAGCTATATGAGTCAGTATTTATAATAAAATCTAAAACAATCATCAGCAATCTTTTTTCTACTCTTAGTTGAACTCCAAAAATTATTATATTTTTTTAAGATTTTCTTAATAAGGGCAGTATATAAGCTGGTTTGCTCATATTAAGGAATCTTATTTTATTAATCAATAATTATGAGAATAATATGACAAAACCATCCGTTATTAAATTAGCCACCCCTTTTGAACGCTTAAAATTTCATAATCCCTTACCTGATATTGCCCTTAGGCTTGCTGTTATTATGCAAGCAATAATTGATTCAACTAATACTTCTCAAAAAAAAGAGGCTAAAAAAGCAGAAGATGCAGCTAAAAAATGGATTTTTATGGATAACGAAGATTTTATGACTATATGTTCTGAAGCAGGGATAGAGCCCTCTTTAGTAAAAAAATTACTAAGGACTTAATTAGACTACAACAAAATCAATCAGTTACCCATGAAAGAGATTTATTTTGTAATAAAAACTTGAAATTACGCTAAATATAAATTAATTGTATAGATGTTACCTAGTAACATCTATACACACTATAACTACTATTTACGTTATAGTTCCAATTTCAAGCTATAAGGTTATTTATGATTATTTCAGTTTCAGGACAACATATTTCTATTGGTAATAATTTACAAGAATATTCAAAAGAAAGAGTTAACCAAGTTCTAACAAAATATTTTTCCGATATAATAAGTGCAGATATACATTATTCAAAAGAAGGAATAAATTTTAAATGCGATATTATAGCAAAATATGGTTCAGGTAAGCATAATATCGTTAAGAGTAACGAAAGCTGTAATGATATATATATAGCATTTGACAAAGCTATGGCAAAACTTGAAAAGCAGCTTAGAAAATATAAATCAAAACTAAAAAATCATCACGCAGGTAAAGTAAAAATATCTGAAATTGATTCTGAGGGTACTAAATATATTATTAGCTCTCAAGACCAAGAGAATACTAATGATGCAAATGATACTAACTATCCAATAATTATAGCTGAAAAGCCTGTAGAAATATTAAAGCTGTCTGTAAAAGACGCAGTAATGAAAATGGATTTAGAAAATTTACCAGCAGTAGTATTCAAGAACGTTAATAATAATCGTATAAATATAGTTTATTATCGTAAAGATGGTAATATTTCTTGGGTAGATTATAATTAATGATTATTATCCCCTATAAAGGAATTAAACCTAACATTAATAAAACGGCTTATATTGCTCCAAGCAGTTCTATAATAGGGGATGTTAAAATTGGAAGTAAATCAAGCATTTGGTTTAATACTGTTCTAAGAGGAGATGTTGAATCAATAAAGATAGGGAATAATACTAATGTACAAGACGGCAGTGTAATTCATACTTCAAGGTTTAATGGTCCTGTAGAAATAGGCGATAATATAACTATTGGTCATTTATCGCTTATTCATGCTTGTATTATCCGTAATAATGCCTTTATTGGTATGAGTAGCACAATAATGGATTATGCAGTAATAGAAGAATATGCTTTTGTTGCTGCAGGAAGCCTTGTGCCTTCTAAAAAAATAATTAAATCTAAAGAATTATGGATGGGTCGTCCTGCAAAATTTGTTAGATATCTGACGGATCAAGAATTAGAAGAGATGCAGGATAATGTAAGGAATTACGTTGAACTTGCTAATATTTATACCTCTAATCGATAGTAACTTGAAGAAAGATATATCACTCCTTATTTATTAGAATATGTAACAAAGAAGTTATCTTAATTTTTTAATATTAATCTATTAATGATGTACTACGCTTCCCATAATTTCCTCTTATATTTTAGGACTTAAACTTGCTTTAAGCATATTTTCTAACTTTATTTTATCAGTTTACTCTACTTTAGTCGTAGAGTAACTTAAAGTACTTTTTATATATTTAATACCATTATTAGAATCAGCAATTATCTAAAAAACTCTGGCTTAAATAGTTTAAAACTTTCTTGAGCTGACGTTGGTAATGGTGTTAAATTATATTGTGGATCAAAAGCATTTCCATAAATCTTTTCTGTTTTTTTAATTGAATTTGGAAATTTTAAAGATAATAATATAGACTTTAAAATAGTAAAAATTGCTATGTAAGGGTCGGTTTCAGGAGAAGATAAGCGATGCTCTAAACGTTTAGGGACAACATTTGGAGTTCGAATAGCTACAGTTCTGTTATTTCCTCCATAAGATACATGAGTCGGTGCCATAAAATCTTTGTCAAGGCGTAAATAATCAATACTACTCGGCATAAAAGCAAGTAAAGTATCTAGCATATAATGGCATAGACCTTGTGCTGCTAAAACTATATATTCTCCAGATTCTATATCAAAACTTATATGGAAATGCATACTATTTCCATAATCATTTAAAAAAGGTTTAGGGGAAAAATCTATATAACCATTTAAATACTCTGCTATCTTTGTTAAAGTATTTTTAATCTTGATTATCTTCTTTGCATAATTTATTAAATCATGAGATGGAGGAAGATCTATTTCGAATTGATTATTACCCTTTTCTTTTTTTATTTTTGAAATTTTAAACTTTGTTAGATATTTTCTTGCAAGTATTTCAAATTTAGATATATCAATATTAGGGCTTAAGTAAAACTCTACCTCTACCCCAATAATAGGTATTAAATTATAATCTTTATGAAATTGGAAAATAATTTTTTCTAGCTGTTTCTTTTTTTGTAGGTTATTAGATAAGGTATTAATAAAATTATTATAGGATATTTGCATGGAAGCACTAATAAACGGACTAGTATATTATAAAATTTTTGACGGAACATTCAAGGGTTCTAGTCATAGATATGTAAAAAAAAATAATTCTACAGATGAAATAGAAATAATAAGAAACAAAAAAGCCATAACTGATTATTTTAAAGCAGAAAATATCCTAATTTTAAATCAAGTTCATGGCACGGATATTATTGATGCAGATGATAATTCTATTATCACACCTGAAGCTGATGGCAGTATTACTACTAGAAAAAATTTGGTTCTAGCAGTGCAAACTGCAGATTGTGTACCAGTGTTACTTGCAAGCGGTGATGGTAAAATAATTGGAGCAGCACATACAGGATGGAAAGGTGCTATAAACGGTATTATCCATAACATAGTTAATAAGATGATAGAAAAAGGTGCAGAAAATTTAACTGCAATGATAGGTCCTGCTATAGCTCAAGAATCATATGAAGTTGATGCAGAATATTATAAAGCTTTTTTAGATCAAGATCTTAATAATAAGCAATTCTTCATAAACTCAAAAAAAGAAAATCATTATATGTTTGATTTGCCAGGATTCGTAGAATTACAGCTTAAACAAGTAGGAGTTAAAGATATTAAAAAAATTGCAGAAGATACTTATGCAAACCCAGCAAAATATCCCAGCAAAAGACGTTCTTATCACTTGCAAGAACCCTATAATCAAAATATATTATCAACCATTATTATTAAATGATCGAATATTATGAACCACGAAAAATCTTACTATCAAATAGTTTACGCTCCAAACAATATCTTTAAGAAGCAAGGAGAATATATAGAAGTTGTTGATGATAATATTCGCACTATTGTAGACAAAATGCTTAATACTATGCAGATAGAAAGAGCTGTAGGGCTTGGTGCTAATATGGTAGGTATATTAAAACGTATAGCAGTAGTTGATTTGCATGAGAATAACAAATCAGCACCTATTATTTTTATTAATCCGGAAATAACTTATTTCTCAAATGACAAACAAACATTTGTGGAAAGATCTTTATCATTTCCAGGAATAGAAGCACCTGTTACCAGATCAAAAGCAATAAAAATAAATTACCTTGATTATCACGGTAATAAACAAGAGCTAGAAGCACGGGATTTTTTAGCAACAGTAATCCAGCATGAAGTAGATTATTTAAATGGCAAAGTTTTTTTAGATCACCTATCTAAGCTAAAACGTGACACTTTGCTTAAAAAAATGCTGAAGCATATAAAAATGCATCCTCCTCATGTTCATGGAAGTAGCTGTAGACATTAAGATTATTTAAACATTGACAATGTATTATAGCTTTATTACAATAAAGTTAATAAATCTTAATAGTTTAATATGTTAGTTAATAGTCAACCAGTAATAAGGATACACAAAAATATTATAGCATTAGATATTTATTCTAATTAGGTTTTAGATTTAGAATTTTAATGGAAGAATATGTATGAAAAAGAAGCTGAAAAATATATTTAAAATTAATAAAAAGGAAAAAATTAAAGATAATATTCATACTGAAACAATAATAAATCTTCCGGAAGATAATACGACCAAAGCTAAAAATAAGAAAGAAAAAACTTATGATTATGAAAAGTTAAAACAAAAGCTTTTTAAAATATCAGAGAAAGCTTTACAAAAAAATAATGACATAGATAAAATATTCAAAACTTTAGTAGAAGATAAAAACCTAAAAGCTGGGTATAAAGGTATTAAATTTATATTTAAAAATCCAAAATTAGCTATTTCAACGTTGAAAACAATACCTAATTTAGTAAATGATATAAAAAAATAGAAGAAATATTTGTAAACAAAGATAAGGAAAACAAATTAGAAAATCAAAGCTTTCTACTAAAATTGATAGAAGATCCTGATAGTGTAGCATTTTTAGAAAAGAATAAAGAAATAATTAAAACAACAATTTCTAAAATTTTATCCAATGCCTTGAACTTTGCTCTTAAAAATGATGAAAAAGCTATTCAAGCATTCCTCCCTCTTATTCATCAAATATCAGATAAATGTTTTGATGATCCTAAAAATTTTATGACTATTGCTAATTAAGCTGTAAAATCTACTCTAAAGATGGCTTCAAAAAATGATATTCAAAAATTATTTAATGAAGTAAATATTACTCCAATATTAAAAGATATAGGGATATTTTTAAGCCACAATGATAAGGTAGGCAATTTTTTATCTGAAATTATAATAAAAAATATTGAATCGAATGATACGATAAAGAAAGAATTTTTAAAGGGTATTAATAATTTAGATATATTACAAGATGCTATACCTATTAGCTCAAAACTTATGGGTAAAACCTTAGAAAATGAAACCGATACAAATAAATTATATGAGGCATTAAAACCTGTTATATTTAGTGATTTTAAAGAAAAAGTAGCTTCAGTATCTAATATAGAACAAGTAAAACAATTAGATAAAGAGGAAATAAACAAATATTTAAATGTGGCTAAAATTTTATCCAGCTCTTTAATAAAATCAGAAACATTTCCCACAATTCAAGAATTAATTACTGTATAGCTTAATGCGATAAGATAGTGACTTAGAGTATGAGTTAGATTATACTAAATGAAAAACTTATGGCAAAGGCATATTCATATGATTTAAGAATACGAGTAATAAAAAGTTTAACAGATGGTAAAACAATAAAAGAGACTTCTGAGATATACTCTATTAGTAGGAAGACTATAATAGAATGGAAAAAATTAAAGAAACAAACCGGCGATATCAAAGCAAAAAGTGGTTATCATACAGGACATCGTAGAATAATAAGAGACATAGAGGGATTTAAAAAATTTATAGAATTAAATTTTGATAAAACCACCATGGAACTAGCTAACAACTGGAGTCAAAAAGTATCTGCAAGTACGATATCAAGATTGCTTAATAAATTAGGTTATAGTTATAAAAAAAACTTTTCTTCATCCCAAAAGAGATGTTGGTCTAAGGAATGAGTTTATATTGAAACTAAAAACTATAGACAAACAAGATTTAGTATTTATCGATGAATCTGGGATAGAAGATAATAGCTGTAGAGAACACGGGTGGAGCATTATCGGTCAAAGATGTTATGGTGAAAGGGTCTATCAACATAAATCACGGATTAGTATGATTGCTGGGGTGTCTGCCAAAGATATTATTGCCCCAATAATATTTGATGGGACATGTAATAAGGACATTTTTGAAACTTATGTACAAGAGATATTGATCAAAGAGTTAAAGCCTGGTCAGATAGTAGTAATGGATAATATTAATTTTCATAAAAGTACAAAAGTGAAAACGTTAATTGAATCTGTTGGTTGCAGTATTTTATTTTTACCAACTTACTCTCCTGATTTAAATCCTATTGAGCATTACTGGTTTAAAATCAAGAACGAAATAAGAAAAACTGTTTCTAATTTTGAGCACTTTTTTGATGCGGTTTACTATGCTCTTAAAAAAGTCACTACCTTATCGCATTAAGCTATACTCCACAAGCATAAATCCACTACTCAAACTATTCTCTCTAATTCTATAGCTATATTTAGTAACAAAGATGAAGAATCAGCAAAAAAATTATCCGAAACAAATAAGATGTTAGATCACAATGAAGTTTTTGAAACGTTAAAATCTCCTCTTAATAATAAGCATGTAAAATATATAACTTCAAATCCTGAATCTTTGCAACTAGTATTAAATATGGCAATAGAAACATTACCAAAATTATCTGAAATTATACAAGAATTAGACAAGCAAAAAGAATTGGATAATATATTATCCTTGATGCAAAATATATCAAATGTTAAAAATCAAGATATTGCTAATAAAATTATTGATATTATTGAAACCCCTCAAAATACTAAAATTAAACAAATACTTACTGAAGACATACCAAATATCTTATCTAAAGACGCTAAGGAATTGGGTACAATAATAGATAATTATTTACACAATACTTTTTCAGGTAATAAATTCCATGTTAAAGGAGAAAAAGTTATTGAGCAAATAGCTCAGAAATTACCCAAACTTACCACTATAGCTAAAGATTATAAAGATAAAAAATATCTTAAAACTACTATAGGCGTATTAAAGTTATTAGCAGATAAAGATGTACTGAAATTAGTTATTAATACCGCAATAGATCTAATAAAGTATAAAATAGCATTTAAATCTGCAAAAAAAATAGGACAAAATATTAAAAAGGAACACTCTACTATAAAACATTCACAACCAACATTATTACCATCAAATATGCCTAAAGGCTTAGCAAGATAATAATATTTATCTAACTATATTTTGACTTTTTTTATTAGAAAGATTAGGCGTAGCTGTAGGTAAATCAATTTTGATATTTTGAGATTTAGACTTTAAAGCAAGCCGTTTTGAGTCTTCAAATACTGTTTGATCAAATCTGTGCGGATTAATTTTTCTAAGCTCTACTAAAGCAGCTTTATTATTATGTATTTCATTGAGGTTTACGTTTCGAAGTTTAGAGTTGTCTGATATTTTTTTTGTATTTTCATCTACAAAATGCTTTAAACCCGTAACAAATTCATTATTTTTTAAACCTTTTGAAAGAGTAGTAATTTTATTATCTATATGCTTGTTATTTGCCTTAATATGAGTATCTAAAACATTTTCTAATTTTTCTCCCAAATAATCTTTTCCTGAAAAAACTGCTTGTATTTTTTCTAAAAAAGAAGTACCTTTATTACTAACTGCCTGTAACTCATTGATTATTGTGTTATTATATTTAGTTGTATAATCTATATCTAGTTTAGATAATAATGTTTCTGTAATCTGCTTATTTTTTGCAACATCTAAGTTACTAATCCCTTTTTGTACTGCTTCAAATGACTTAATAGCCTGGTTAGTTTCATAAGTAAAATTCAGTATATTTTCATCAGTCAACTTTTTCTCATCTAGAACATATACACCTTTAACATTAGCTCCATCTTTACCAAAAAAATCGCTGGCATTTCTAGTAATTTGCTGCACTAATGGATCTAATAACTTTTCATTTTTTAGTAAAGCCGAAACTGTATCTTGCGATATTTCTACATACTTATTTATTTTATTTATAAGAGCGTCTTTTTCATCTTTGAATATTGGCTGATTTTCTTTAGCAAAATTAGCATACATAAATATACGGTTTTTTACACGTTCATTTACAAGATTATCTACATTTTTTTGACTTGATAATTCTGCTTCTAACTGTTTAGGAAGCTTTTCCATTTCTTCCTTAATTTCTTTAAAAGCTTGAGGATTATAACCTTCTTTCTCCCATTTTGTTATTTGCTTGTTGTTATTTTTTATAGTTGCAATAATACTTTTAACATCATTTTTCGCATTAGGCTTAGAAGATATATTTTTAGGGTCATCAGGGTCAGAATATATTAGATTTTCAATTGTTTTTTTTACATCAGGATCATTTACATTAATTTCTTTCTTTTTAAATCCCTCGTTAATTAACGCTTGTACTAAATAGTTTTTTGTTTCTTTTAGGTCGTTTCTTAATAATTGTATTAAATCATTTTCTTTATCTTTACTTCTAATCTCATATTGTGCTTCCTGTAACTTTATAGCCATATGTTACCTATTATTAAAACATTTAATATATTAAATATTAAAATTTCATAATTTGCAACTTTTTTATCTTTTGATAGAAATATTTAAAAAATTAACAGTGTAAAATAACTAGGATAGATTCTATGAAAATCTCTAATATATATCCAATTTTAAGATACTTTTAGAAATCTTCATAGTTTGGAAAGAAAGCTAATTAAAAACCAGGTCCTCGTGTTCTTACTTTTTGATTTTCTTGGTGAATATCTGGCTTGTCTTTTGAAGATGTTTGAGATTGGTTGGCAAATAATAATTTATCAAATATTTCAGGATTTGCTTTTCTTATTTCAACTAAATTAAGATTAGGATTATTAACTTCTTTCGGCTCAATAGTTTTATTCATTAATTTTGTTAAGCCGGCAGCAATTTGTTCGTTTGTTAAAGCATTTGAAAAGATTTTATTATCAATTTCCTTTTTTACATATTCATCACTTAACGCTGTATATTTACTTACTGATTGTTCTAATCTTTCCCCTAAATAATCTTTACCTGTAAAAATTGATTTAAACTTTTCCCATAAAGAAGTGCCTCTGTCATTAATTTCTTTTAACTCTGATACTATTCTAGAATTGTTGTCAGTTAAATAAGCAGAATCTAAATTCTTTAAAATTGTTCCTGTTTTTTCAATAAGTTTTTCATTTGTACTTTCATATAAAGGGGAAAAGGGTTTTATTACAGGCTCTAATATTTTACTTTCTCGAGTGTTTTTATCTAACCTTTCTGTCAATTGATTTACTGAATCTTCTGCTGCTTTAGAAATTTCTGTTCTATCCATTTCCGATTCTGTGTATGTTTTTTTATTTTTTTTCCCACTGAGAATAAATTCCTTACATTGTTGCAATTTTTGCTGCGATAAAGAATTAGGTAATTTTTTTATAACTGCTTCTAGTAATTTTTCAGTATATATCTCTGTAGGAATCTTATTATTACTCACTTCAACTAATGATTCATTAATTGCATTTGCTAAGGTATTTATATCTTGATTATCAAATTCATTTAGTACAGGTTTCATTGATTCTAAATCTAAACTTACCCTAAATCCTTTTAAGTTACCTTCAATTTTTGCAGCATAAAGTTTAATCTTATCTCTATTTTGCTTTGTAGTTATTGCAGCATTTTGTTTTGCATTTTCATTTATGCTATCAACAAAATCTTGAATTTTCTCTTCTTTAAGATAGGATCTTATAAGATCATAACCTAAATCTAACGCTCCACCAAAATTTTGTACATATTGAAGCGGTTGATCAAAAAAAGAAAGATCTTTAGGTACTAATGACTGATATTGATCAAACTTTCTAATTACTCCTGTAATATCGTTAATTTTATTATTTACTATATTTCTATTTGATGATTGCTGGTTCTTATTATCAATTTTTAAATTTTTTTCTTCTTCAATCTCATTAATTTTTTCATCAGCTACATCTTTCTTTGATAATTGCTGAGCTTGATCATCAATATTTAAATTCTTTTCTTGAATATCCATTATGTCTTTCAGTTGCTGAGCTCTGTCATCAACTTTTAAATTATCTGTCATATTATTCCTTTTTTAAGTTATTTTAAATAATAATAAATATTAAAAAAAAATGCCAAATTAATTTTAAATTCTAGAAAAAAAATTAGTTAAAATTTATAAAAAGAATCATATTTTTTCATAGAAGATGTGCGGATAATAATTTCCTCTGGGATTTCAGCTAAGAACCTTGATGGGTATGATCTGACTATTTCGTAGAATATTTTGCGGCTTTCAGCATGGGTAATGTAAAGCTCTTTTTTAGCTCTAGTAATACCGACATAAGCAATGCGACGTTCTTCTTCCAAACCTTTTGCACCCTCTTCATCTAAAGATCTTTGAGACGGAAACACCCCCTCTTCCCAACCTGGCAAGAATACTACGTCAAACTCAAGACCTTTAGCACCGTGTAGTGTCATTATTGTTACAGAACCACCATAATTGGTTTCTAAAACTTCATTCTCCATAACTAGGCTTGCATGCTCGATAAAATCGTGAATATCGTTGAACTCAGCAATAGCTCTTAGCATCTCGTTGATATTCTCGATTCTGCCTAAAGCTTCTTCAGTTTTCTCTTCCTGAAGCATTTCTAAATATCCGGAATCATCGAGTATTGCTTTAACAACATTAATTGGAGCATCAAAGCTAAATCTTTCGTGCCAATTACTGATTTTAGTAACTAAATCTTTCAAAGTTTCATAGGATTTTGTTTTTATCTCACCATCCTCTAGCATTTCTTTAATAGCAGCAAAATTAGAGATATTTTTTTCTATAGCATATACTTTAATTTTATTTAACGTCACTGCCCCTATTGCTCTTTTCGGTACGTTAATAATACGCTCTAATGCTAAATTATCATTTTGGTTTAAAGCAATACGAACATAAGCAAGCACGTCTCTTATTTCCATACGTTCATAGAATCTAAGACCTCCGATAATCTTATAAGGCATAGCACTATTTATAAAGGCTTCTTCAAAACTTCTAGTTTGAAATCCTGCTCGCACTAATATAGCAATATTTCCTGCACTATATCTTCCCTCTCGCACTAACCTAGCTATTTCGGAGGCAATATATCTTGCTTCTTCTTTATCGTTCCAACAAGATATAATTTTGATCTTTTCGCCGCTTTCCTTATCAGTCCATAAGGTTTTGCCATGACGATTTTTATTGTTATTGATAACATTTGAAGCAGCCGCAAGAATTGGAAGAGTTGATCTATAATTCTGCTCTAACTTAATAATTGTGGCGTTTAAAAAATCCTTTTCAAAACGTAATATATTGCCTACTTCCGCACCACGCCAACCATAAATGGACTGATCATCATCACCAACACAGCAGATATTTTTACTTAAGCTTGCAAGCATTCTTGCCCACAAATATTGCACGACATTAGTATCTTGATACTCATCAATTAAAATATAACGATATTTTTCTTGGTAATATTTTAATATCTCAGGATTTTTAATGAAAAGTTCATTGTTATAAAGCAGTAAATCCCCAAAATCTACTACGTTGGAGATAAGTAAATTTTGCTGATATTCCTCATAAACAAGTTTTGCTACACGTTGCAGCGGTAAATTAGTATCAGAACTTGATAGCTTATTTGGCAATAAACCTTGATCTTTCCAACGTGAGATTACGATATGTATTAATTTAGGAGCATATTTTTTAGTATCAATATTTTTGAGCTTTACTATATCCTTAATCAATCTTAGTTGATCATCTTGATTAATAATAGTGAATCTACTATTCAAACCGAGATTTAAATGCTCTATTTGATCACGCAATATCCTTGCTGCCATTGAGTGGAAAGTACCAATGTTAAGACCGTAAGAGCTAACCAAATTATGGACTCTTTCCTGCATCTCTTTTGCTGCTTTATTCGTGAAAGTAACAGCTAAAATATTCTGCGGGGATGCTAAATTTTGATGAATAATATTCGCAATTCTTGAGGTTAGCACTTTCGTCTTACCTGTTCCTGCCCCTGCAAGCAAAAGAAGCGGTCCTTCGGTATGAAGAACTGCTTTTTGTTGCTGCTCGTTTAATGAATGTAGGAAATCGTGATTTGGCATATAATATATTGTTTAATATGTGTGATACCATGGCTTGATCAATATTGTTGCACGACTCTAATTGTCATTCCCGTGTAGGCGGGAATGACATAGAACGCTTTTTTTAGCCATGCAACAACATCACTACGGGGTGACACTAAGTCCTTAAATAATATCTTCATTTCTGCTTTTATCAATAAAAATTTATCTAATTCTTTTAAGGTTTTTTAGAATATAAGAAAGGGTAATGATAGGATTACAAATTATTATTTTTAATAATTTAAGATAAGAATTTAAATTTTTATCCTCAATAAACCAGCTATATAAATCATCTATGGGCTTAATCTCATCAGGAATAACATATTTATCCTTAAATAATTCTTTTAAAACTCTTTTAGCTTTTTGGGCTTCTGCTTTACGTTCAGTTGTTAGGCTCTGATTATGCACCATATAAAAATATAACGACTCTGGTACATGAGCAAATTTCGTAACAAGCCCAAACCGAAGCCAATATTCATAATCATCAACTAAATGCATGTTTTCATTATATCCGCCTACTTTCTTTGCTACATCTGCTCTGTATAAAAAGCATGCTCCAACACAATCACGAATAGGCAAAAATTCCGGAGATTCTTGATAGAGCCTTGCACCTATTTTGCCCTGCTCATCAATTAGAGTATAATCGGTATAAACAAGACCTATATCCGGTGAATTATCTAAAACATCATTCATTTTTTCTAAAGCATTTTCATGCAAAAAATTATCATCGGAAGTCCAAGTAAAATATTGTCCCCTAGCCTCTTTGAAAGCAATATTAAGACTAGCTGGCAATCTTCTATTAGGCTCATTTCTTATTACTTTGATACGCTGATCCTGCTTTGCATATTCTTTTGCTATTTCAAAACTTTTATCTTTAGAGCAGTCATCGATTATAATAAGTTCAAAATCTTTAAATGTTTGATTAAGGCAGCTTTCAATAGCTTTCGGTAATAATTTTTCCCTATTATAAACTGGTAAAACTATTGATATTTTTAGAGAATTTAGATTCATATATTTTGATTTTTTATTATTATACCTTAAATAAATAATATGTATACTTCGACTCAACTTCAAAAAGAGTAAGAAGTCTGAAACTTTCGGAATGGAGCGTAACACTTAGTACGTGAGTACCGCAGATTTTATAAGACGACGTAACCAATTTTTGAAGTTTTACTTACATATACCAAGGAGCAAGAGATAAATCTACTCTAATCCCACCCACAGTAATATCTTCTTCCTTATTAGCCAAATACTTCTCTTCTCTAATTAAGGCGATAGCTTTATTTTGATAGCTGGAACATAATATACCAATTTTGTTCTTGGTCGTAGTTATTTCCTCATTTTTAACTAAAGATGATAGATCTTTCTCAGTTATAATTTTATATATCTTTCTTCTTATAACACCTTGATATTTAGTTCTTGATATAACTTCTTGACCTACATAACAACCTTTATCATAACTAATAGCGTTCAATTCTTCAGCACCATAGATAACCGGAATTGACTCACCTGAAGCCAAATCATCTACTCCGTCTACTATGGCAAAATTATATTTATCATCTAAATATAATTTTTCACTTAGATTCCCGCCTATGTAGGAATCATATGAGTGGCTTAGTATTATTGAGCGAAACCCAAGTAAATGGTATCGAGGATCACGAGCTGTGACTAATGAATCCATATTTAATTCTTGATGAGAATAAGCAATTTTATACTCATCTTTACAATCTATTAGTTCTATTTCAGAGCGGAGCTTATAAAAATTTAAGTGATCTATTAAGGCAGTTTTACTTTTCTCATCAATATCGATATAAATTTCTTTAAGGTTATGTATATATACAAAGAAATCAAATAAATATCTACCTTGATTATTAAGTAAATAAGTATAACAGTAATTACTCTTATTGATATCATTAGTTGTAAGGTTTTGTAAGAATTTTACCGAATCCAAACCTACTATTTTAATAATCTTCCTATTGTTTAATATTTCGTACATTAAATTTACTCCCAACAAATAAAAAAATAGATAGACGAAGTTTAATTTGGAAAAGAGTAAGAAGTCTACAAGACGAGGAACGGAGCGTATACTTAATACGTGAGTACCGGAGTACTTGTAAGACGACGTAGCCAATTTTCAAATTAAACGAGTATATAATATTATTGACTTTCTATGCTTCACACCACTATACTTTAAATTTGTGTAAATTAAACTTAAATAATTATGAGATGTTCATCTTACTGTGTTTCTTCTGAATATAAGATGAGTGATCTAGTTACTAATTTAAAAAAGATAGGGCTTGAACCTCAGCATTTTGATGATGTTTTATACATCCGGAAAGAAATAAATAAAGATTCTGATTATATAGATATATTTTTCTTCCCTTTTGGTTGTGTAACTATTTGGGGTGGTGACGAAATTCAGGAAAAAGTAATTTTAAATGATATTGATTCAGTAACAATAAACAAACTTGCCGAACCTGTATCCGATTATATTTATTTTGAATATAGTGAAGAACACGAAAAAACTTTTATTGACGAAGAAAAAAACAAAATAATTTTAGCTGATAAATCGGTTTTTGTTAAACTGTCTATTTCTCATGCACTTGCTCAATCTGTTAAACTTAGCGTTCTTGAGCAGTCTGTGAGTAATTTGATATCTCAAACCACTCCTATACAACAAGAGCTAGCTAGAACAGGTAGTGTCTCTCTGTCTAAAAAAGAGATATTACAACAAATAGGAATATTATTTAGTGAACGCTATTCAATCAGTTTACATAGTGATATATTCGATACGCCTGAGTTTTTTTGGCGTCGTCCTAGCTATGAGCCTCTATATCTTATGACGGCAGAATTTCAGGACATAGAAATAAGACAAAATATAATGAATCATCGCCTTAATATGATTCATGAGTTACTTGATATTCTTTCAAATGATCTTAATTATAAACATTCTACTAAACTTGAGTGGATTATTATTATATTAATCGGTCTTGAAGTAGTATTATCTTTATCTCATACCAATCTTTTTCTAAAAATTATTGGAGCTTTGTAAATAGCTTCATTTATGCAAATTATTAATAGTCAAAAAATATTAGAAGAGTTTTGTAAGGAATTATCCACCAAAAAATGGTTGAGTATAGATACAGAATTTGAACGTCGTTATACCTATTACTCCAAACTCAGTATAATACAAGTAAAAGCAGAAGATTGCAGTATAATAATTGATGCGATAAATAATCTAGATTTAAACGTCTTTAACAAGCTGCTTATAGATAGTAATATTATTAAAATATTTCACGCACCTCGTGAAGATTTCGAAATTTTTCATAATCTATTTAAAACTCTGCCTTCCAATATTTTTGATGTACAAGTTGCTGCAAATGTTTGTGGTCTTGGTAGTCAACTAAGCTATGATGATCTTTGTTATAAACTCTTTAAAATTAATATTGATAAAACTCATCAAAAATCTAACTGGTTAAAACGCCCTATTACTGAAGATATGCTAAATTATGCATTTTTAGATGTTGAATATTTGGACAAAATATATAAACAACTAAATAAGATAATTTTGGATAATAATTTAACGAATCAATATCAGTACATGCTCCAGTTTTTATTTAATATTAAAAACTATGAGATAAAGCCCGAGGATGCTTGGAAAAAAGTAAAATTTAGAATTGAAATTAAAGATTTTAATACTAAAATACAAATGCTTGCAGCTTATCGTGAAGAAAAAGCCCAAACTATAAATATCCCACGAAAACATTTTATTTCAGATGAAGATTTAATGAAGCTATGTAAATATCTACCTTTAACTGAACAAGATTTTAAAAATTTAAGCCTAAAAAGTAGACATTTACAAAAACCAAGATATAAAGAAGAAATAATACAATTATGCAATAGTTATATGCATAAGAATAGTTAAAAGACTCGTCATTGCGAGAAAGCTTTTGTAATTCTCCTCGCAAGAACAGGCTATTAAAATTTTCTTTTACTGTTGAGGATAAGGGTTATCATTTGCTACTTTAGCAGTAACAGTTTTTACACTATTATCATCAAAGAAAAAAGTTATATCAACTGTATCACCTACGTTTAGATCTTTTCTTATATCATAAAGCATTATATGCATACCTCCAGGTACAAAACCAACTTTAAGGTTACCAGAAATTAAAAACGGATAATCTACTTTCGCCATTTGGCTAACACCATTACTGTCAGTAACTGTTTGGTGCATCTCTATTCTACCTATTTGATCTGAAGATATATTAACTATATTATAGCTAGCCGGTCTAGTATTTGCTAATGTAAAATACATAGCAGAATTGCTTAGTGCATTATCGACATTTGTAGTAGGTCTTACCCAAGGTTGTGCAAATTGTACAGCTCCTGCTGCATTTAACTTAGATAAAGTAGTAGATGAATCTGTAGGATTAGTATTTTGGGTTGGCTGAGTATTAGGGCTAGCATAGCTTGTTATACTAGCAAAAGCTATGAAACCAGCCAATAAAGTTTTTATCATAATTAATACCTTTTAATAGTTTTATAAAATACTAGCATAAATTTTCTATAAATCTAGTTTTTTAAGGTTATACTTGTTTTATTTGAAAAATAGCGACAAAGTTTTTCATTTATAATGCTTACGTGTTTCTTCAGAAAATCTTTCAATTGCATAACGCAGCATGGTTCTAGGCATTTGTGATATATGTCGATTTAAAAACTCTATTAATTGCTTTTCGTCCCTTTTTCCTGCTTCACGTAGCATCCACCCTACCGCTTTATGAATTAAATCATGTTTATCATTTAACAATAATTGGGCTATTTTAAAAGTTAAATCGAGTTCATTTTTGCGAATAAAATACCAAGTTGCAACCATTGCTATTCTTCTTTCCCAAAGATTTTTAGATCTTGCTAATTTATAAAGATATTCCTTATCTTTATCCCATAAATAAGCTCCGATAATATGATGAGCTGAAGCATCAACCAAGTTCCAATTATTGACATATTTTATATTGTCTATATAAAATTGATAAAAAATTTTCTTATCGTTATCAGAAGCTTTTTGATATTGATTGATAAGGATAACCAAAGCTAAAAACCTCTCTTCATTAAATCTTGATTTAATAATCCCGCCTAAATCATCTTTACTTAAATTATAATAAATTTTAGCTATTTTACGTAAAGTCGGTACAGTCACCCCTATAAATTTATCATGCTCACCATACTGCCCCTCTTTAGTTTTAAAAAAGGCTGTTAAGCGTTCTGTAGGAATGGTTGCAGAATTAATTAGAATATCTCTAATTTGTTGTAAATTTTCTTTCATGTTCAATAAGCCATTTTTTACGATGTAGTCCTGAAGCATATCCGCCAAGCTCGCCATTATTATTAATGATACGGTGACACGGAATAATTATGGCAAATCTATTTGCTCCATTAGCATTTGCAACAGCTCTATAGGCAGTTTCTTTGCCTACTGCTTTAGCTTGAGTAAAGTAACTTCTTGTTTCACCATAGGGTACGTTCATTAACTTTTCCCATACTAACTTTTGAAACTCACTTCCTACAAGACACAACGTAGTATTAAATTTGTGCAAAGTACCATCAAAATATAATTTAAGTTCTTTTTCAACTGATAAAATAGGTTTAGTACTACCTGAAGCAATATCTGACTTTGCTGCTACTTTAAGCTTTTTAATTTTACGTTCTAAACCTTTACTTTCAGCAAAATCAAGCAAATAAAGCTTTTCTTTATCACTAATAGCAAGCATTGAACCAAGAGGAGTATCAATAAAAGTGGATTTTAAACTCATTTTTTTACCTAAAATTTTTTTAGTATTATATATTGATTTTTTTATTTAACAATTTTTTTTTTTTAAACCAATAATTTCAAGTAATTAAAACAGATAGAACAGAATTTAGTGAGTAAAGTAGGGAGATAAGTATTTAAGCTAAGTGACGTCATTGTGAAGAAAAGCCGACATTGTTTTTCTGGATTCCTGCTTTTAGCTAAGAATGACATTAAGGGTATTTTTCGATCCACGCAAGAATAACATTATGCCACAATAACAGCGACAATCACCCCTCTACAATGCTTGCAAGTCTAGTGAATAAAGCTTCAATCATGTCCCAGCCTTTTTTTTGACTATTAAGCAGTAAAAGATCATTAACATTTAACTGTTTCAATAAATCTACTCCCATTTGTTCATGCTCAGGGTCAAGATGCATGTGGGTTTTAAAGTGCTTTTCTGCTTTTTTACAGCTTAAAAATACCGAGCCTAACTTCTCATAAAATATAGTAGCACACGATTCTATTATCATATGCACAAGCACTGCCCGCTCACTATCCCCAAGTGTCATCATTTTCAAAGTAAACCAAGAACCAAGTGCCTCAAAGATAGGGTCTTCCACTTCTGTATTATTTTTTCTATCTTTTGTAAGTTCTATATTATGACCGAATTCATCAAGTATAGCTTAATGCGATAAGATAGTGACTTAGAGTATGAGTTAGATTATACTAAATGAAAAACTTATGGCAAAGGCATATTCATACGATTTAAGAATACGAGTAATCAATCACTTTCATCTGAGAGATGAAAGTTTATTTTATAGCGACTAGAAGTCGCATATCAAGCTAAAGCTTATTCAAGCCGTATGTGAGAGAAATCATGTCTGGTTCATGTACCTCAATATGTCTTTAATCATATAATCGGTACATTACCACTATTAGATCTACAGTCACTGCGTGCACAAACAATTTCTACCACACTGTGTGATAAAGACGATAGTAAACTGTTAGGTGATTTCCTGAAGTGTTGAACTCATGGTGCTTATGATGCAATGCATCATGGCGCACATGGCAAGCTAAAGCTTTTCCATCTGGAAGATGGAGGTTTTAACCACCAAAGGGACTATAAAAAGTTTAACAGATGGTAAAACAATAAAAGAGACTTCTGAGATATACTCTATTAGTAGGAAGACTATAATAGAATGGAAAAAATTAAAGAAACAAACCGGCGATATCAAAGCAAAAAGTGGTTATCATACAGGACATCGTAGAATAATAAGAGACATAGAGGGATTTAAAAAATTTATAGAATTAAATTTTGATAAAACCACCATGGAACTAGCTAACAACTGGAGTCAAAAAGTATCTGCAAGTACGATATCAAGATTGCTTAATAAATTAGGTTATAGTTATAAAAAAAACTTTTCTTCATCCCAAAAGAGATGTTGGTCTAAGGAATGAGTTTATATTGAAACTAAAAACTATAGACAAACAAGATTTAGTATTTATCGATGAATCTGGGATAGAAGATAATAGCTGTAGAGAATACGGGTAGAGCATTATCGGTCAAAGATGTTATGGTGAAAGGGTCTATCAACATAAATCACGGATTAGTATGATTGCTGGGGTGTCTGCCAAAGATATTATTGCCCCAATAATATTTGATGGGACATGTAATAAGGACATTTTTGAAACTTATGTACAAGAGATATTGATCAAAGAGTTAAAGCCTGGTCAGATAGTAGTAATGGATAATATTAATTTTCATAAAAGTACAAAAGTGAAAACGTTAATTGAATCTGTTGGTTGCAGTATTTTATTTTTACCAACTTACTCTCCTGATTTAAATCCTATTGAGCATTACTGGTTTAAAATCAAGAACGAAATAAGAAAAACTGTTTCTAATTTTGAGCACTTTTTTGATGCGGTTTACTATGCTCTTAAAAAAGTCACTACCTTATCGCATTAAGCTATAAATGTTCCCAAGCAAGTTTTGTAAATTCTTTATGTTCTGAAAATACTAATCTTGCAAGTACCATTTTTTGGAATTCGTTTGACCAGATTTGGAAGTAATCAAGAAATTTATTTTTTTGTGCGTCACTTTCTAATTTAATTTTAAATAACTTATTTTGTTTAAATCTTTCTTTATATTTTTCATTATCTAAGATTAAACGATCTATTACATTCATCGTTATTAATATTAATTAGTTGCTCAAATATACTAATATCAATAAAAAATAAATACCACCAAAATTGTTGATTTTTATCTACCAATTTTTAAAACCATATGTGTAACTATAGACAAATATAAATTGCAAAATAATAATTTGTGCACAATATATATATATGACATTTCTGCTAACCCATTTTAAATTTATAAATAGTCTTTTTGAATAGTTGCCTATGATCATTAATATATATGTAACTGTTAATAAGATAATATCTAATATTAAATCAAAATTTGAGAAATTAAGATCGCTAAAAGAAGTAGTAAGCACGAATAGAACTGAATGTACCAAAGTAATGAGAATTGTTACAAAACAACAAAGTTTTAGGTTTTTGGGTTCATGTCTTGCAATAAATCCAAGTATTATAATTGCAATTACAACCGTACCATAATCAATGATAGCCCAGCTTATATACCATAATATTACCATTATAATAACATGACAGTAACCGCTATAGAAAAAACGAGTTAATGACTTATGAAAATAATAAATATAGCACTGCCCCAAATAAATAGAGATTAAAATATTTGTAGTGATAAACTGCTTGAATAATATTGTAGTGTAAATTTGTAGTAAAACACCCCATATTAATATTCGTAGTTTTGGCTTATCATGAAAATTATAGCCAGCAAAAAAACAAAAAACCGGCATAGCAGTACGACCGATTATTCGTAAAACAATAAGATCAGGATATAGATACAAACCTATATGATCGATGATCATGGCTATGATTGCTAAGGTCTTTAGCAAATCTTGATAATTAGATTTATTTTTACTACTTTCTAACATGCTTAACTACTTTTAATAAATAAGCTACACCAAAAAAGACTATAATGCCAATTGAAATAGTACCTCCTAATGCACAAATTCTAATTAGTAAATATTTTGAATAAAAATATTCCACACAATAGTGTTTTATTGATCCAATCATAATAGACATAATTAGGCAACATACTAAAACTTTACCACAAAAAGATTTTATATCTTGCTCTATATGTAGCATATTCTGCTTTTTAGTATAGCTGTATAATAAACCTAAATTATACCAAGCTGCAATAGAAGTACCAACCGCAATACCGATATGTTTTAAAGAATCCATTAATAATAAATTCATACTTGTATTAATTATTATTGAAAATAGAGTTATTTTCAAAGGTGTTTTAGTATCACTATTAGCATAAAAAATGGGGGTTAGAATTTTTGCCAAAATAAAAGCAGGCAGCCCTAAAGCAAAAGCAGAAATAGCCTCAGCCGTATTTGTAGTGTCAAAAGAAGTAAAAACGCCTCTTTCGTAAATCACGTTAATGATAGGATGCGATAAAATTATAATTCCAAAAGTTGCAGGAAGCGACAAAAATAGCCCCATTCTAATTGCATTATTCTGTACTTTCGTTGCAGCTACTATATCATTTGATTTATATATTTTTGATAATTCAGGTAATAAAATAGTTGAAAAGCTAGTGCCTATTATTGATAGAGGAAATTGATATATTCGGTCAGCATATGATAATATGGATATAGCTCCCTCAATAAAGCTAGCAATAGATTGAGAGATAAAAAGGTTTAATTGCTGTACGCCTGAGCTAATGGTCGCCGGTCCCATATTAATTAAAAGCTTTTTTACATCCGGATCATTTGGCTTAAAAATAAATGGAAAACTTAAATCCGCTCTTTTAACGCAAACAAACATAAAAGAGACTTGTAATATTCCGGCAATTATTAAAGATAAGCTAATTGAAATGGTAGACTCTGTATAATTATCTAACATTAAAGTACATAGTATTACACATACGCTTAAGATAACAGGTGAAAAAGCAAAAGCAGCAAAGCGTTTTACTGAGTTTAAAATTCCACCTAATAAAGCTGTGAGTGATACAAATATTAAGTAAGGTATAGTGATTCGGCATAGAAATACTGTGAGCTCAAACTTCTCTTTTTTACCGTGAAAACCAGGAGCTATAAATAGCATTAATTGCGGCATAAATATTTGCATCAATACTATTATAACTATTAATGAGAGTAGTAAAAGTGTAAAGACCTCACCAGAAAATCTGCCAGCTGCTTTCTTAGAAATCAGCATTTTTTCGTTATAAATAGGGATAAAGACGTTCGATAATGCTCCCTCGGCAAAAATTCTTCTAAATAGATTTGGTAGTTTAAAAGCAACATTAATACTATCGCCCATAGTTGTGGAGCCGAATAATGATGCAATAAATTGTTCCCGCACAAGCCCAAATATGCGAGAAATTAATGTGAAAAATGCTACTACAATCCCTGATCTGAATAATGTCATGGTTTATAATTTTATTGTTTTCATAAGCACATCATTGCGAGGATATGTATTTTTGGTGGATTAGTGTCATTCCGTTGATCGCAGGAATCCAGCATAAAGCTAGGTAACCTAAGCTTTTAATTTTAAAAATTTGCTGTATTTATGCTTTTCTTCCTGGATTCCTGCGATCAACGGAATGACATCGGAACCACACAACAATGCCGCCACGAGATGACACCCATGCACTTGGCAGGAATGACATAAAACTAACCTTTAATCCTATCTATCCCCTCATTAATCAAGCTATCAGCTTTGGCTTTATTTTCCCAGCCGGTAACTTTAACCCATTTACCTTTTTCTAGATCTTTATAATGCTCAAAAAAATGAACTATACGTTTTTTAAGCATCTCACATACATCATATAAGTCTTTGATATGATTAAAGGTAATATCAAGCTTAGAGGTTGGTACTGCAATAATTTTCTCATCAAATCCGGATTCATCTTCCATCATGAGCACTCCAACAGCTCGACACTTAATTACTGAACCAGGCACTACTGGATGATGCGATACAACAAGCACATCTACCGGATCGCCATCATTAGAAAGAGTATGCGGAATAAAGCCGTAATTACATGGATAACTCATCGTGGTTTGCATGAAACGATCAACAAAAACCGCTCCCGATTCTTTATCGAATTCATACTTAATCGGACCACTATTCATCGGTATTTCAATGATTACATTTATTTCGTCGTTATTTGCTTTTGCTTTAATTTTATCTATAAACATTTTTTGTTATAATTGTTTTATGTTATTTAATAGCTCATTTGTCATTCCCTCAAAAGCTGGAATCCAGTCAATTATATTGTCATCCCGTGACTTGATCACGGGATCTTGTGCCATAGAATGTGTCCTGAGATACCGCGGTCAAGCTGCAGTATGACAGATTTTTTTCTAGATTCCCGCTTCTGCGGGAATGACAGTATTCGGAGGTCGATAATTCTCGTCATGCTTTGCTAGCAACTCCCTTGCTATAAACTTGTCGTCTGATAGTTTACCAATAGCAATGATTCCTTGCCCCTCTCTAAACAAAGCAGGTAACACCCCTTGATATAATATTTCTAAATCTTTAATATTATCCGTAATAACAAAGCTTATTTTATTAGCCGCAATTTTATTTATTGAATCTACTTTAACTAGCCCGCCAACTCTTAGCTCTTTCCCCTGCTCTACTTCATTAATCTTTGATGGCTGCACGAAAAATACTATACTTTTTTCTAAATTATAAAGTATTATACTAACTCCGATTACTGCTGAACAAAAACAAATAATGATAGTTATTAACCTATTTTTTGCTCCTTTTTGCATCAATATTTTTTTTCTCTTTCTTATAACTTGTAAAGCTACTAACTAACAATACTCCCAAACTTAAAAAGGTAAATATATATGCTACCAGTAAATAATTATTCATCAGTTACTTTTTAAAAATTCCATAATTTCTTTAGGAGCAGAGTCTAAATAAAAATGCTTTAAATATTTTCCATTTTTATCCATTAGATAAGTAAAAGAAGAATGATCTAACATATAATCTTGGTTATTATCACTTTCACTAGCAACCTTAGCATAATAAACCTTAAACTTATCTGCTACTTCCCTTATTTGCTTCTCATTACCTGTAAGTCCAATAAATTTAGGATGAAAATGTTTTAAATATTCCTTTAATACTGCTGGAGTATCACGGCTTGGATCAATAGTAATAAAAACCGGTACTATATCTATCTTATTTTCGCTTAAAATTTCCACTGCTTTTGTTATTTTATTTAAAGAAGTTGGGCATATATCAGGACAGCTAGTAAATCCAAAATATATAAGGCTTAATTTATCCTTTAATTCATCACTGTTAAATAGTTCACCATTTTGATCTATTAATTCAAAGTCACCACCGATTTCTGCATTATCTTCATAAATATTTACCTGACCGGCAAGAGGTTTATCAGGAGTCTTTAAAGATAATAATAAATATAAAGCTCCAACGCCTATTAATAGACTAACTCCAATAATAATTTTTATAACATTTGATTGCATTTTTTATATCCTTAAATCTTATACAAGACCTAGTTTTTTAGGTTTAAAATATTTTACCCAAATATCTATTAGTAATTTAGTAATAATAATTGCTGAAAACATCGATGATATAATCCCGATTGTTAATGCCACAGCAAATCCTTTTATTGCTCCAACTCCAAATATATAAAGCAGCAAAGCAACAATCAAAGTAGTAAGATTAGAATCTAAAATAGTAGCAAAAGCTGACTCAAACCCAGTTTTAATAGCATAAAGATTTGAAGTTCCTTTATTCAGCTCTTCCTTTATTCGCTCGTAAATCAATACATTAGCATCAACAGCCATACCCATAGTAAGTATTATTCCAGCAATCCCTGGCAGAGTTAAGGTAGCTTGGAAAAGCGACAATAATGCTAAAACATATAGCATAGCAAGGCTTAAAGCTATATTTGCAAATAAACCAAGTAAGCCATAAGACCATACCATAAATATACAAACTGCTGCAAAACCAATTATCCCTGCTTTTTTTCCTGATTCTATAGAATCAGCCCCAAGATTTGGTCCTATACTTCTTTCTTCGATAATCTTAAGCGGTGCAGGCAGCGAGCCAGCACGAAGCAATAATGCAAGTTCATTTGCCGATTCAACAGTAAAATCACCTGAAATTATACCACTACCGCCCATAATTGGTTGATTTATTGTCGGAGCACTAAGTAACTTATTATCTAAAACTATAGCAAGGTTCTTTCCCACATTATTTTTGGTAATTTCACCAAATAATTTACTACCAAAACTATTAAAGGAAAATGATACAACTGCTTGTGAATTCTGATCAAAAGATGCGGCGGCAGTTGTTAATGAATCGCCACCTAAAATAGCTTTTTTCTTTACAACTAAATAACCAATTCTATCTCCTTGAACAAGCATTGAACCCATAGGCACATGCCCTTTTACCGCTTCTTCAACATTGGCATTTTCATCAACTAAATGAAAAGTTAGCTTAGCAGTTTTACCTAAAATATTTTTTAAATAAGTTGGATTTTCTTCCCCTGGAACTTGTAATAATATATGCCTATCACCTTGTTTTTGCAGTATAGGCTCTTTAGTACCGGTACTATCAACCCGCATTCTGACAATCTCAATAGATTGATCGACTACTTTATTAAGTAGCTCACTTAATCTAGATTCACTATAGGAAAGCTTTATTCTATTGTCATTCGCTTCAACATTAATCTCAGGATCAATTTTGCTAATTATTCTTTTTAACGGCTTTAATTCTTCCTGCGATCTCAGCTCTAGTTGAATATTATTTTGCTTAACTAACAGGTTTTTATAACCGATTTTATCTTCACGAAAGCTTTTACGTAAAGTATCGGCTAAATTTTCCATAGTGTCATTAAGATAAGTATCGAAATCAACATCAAGTAATAAATGTGCTCCGCCCCTAAGGTCAAGTCCTAAATTTACTGAATCATGAGGCAGATATTTGGACTTTACCTGTGTAAAATTTGGTAAAGCACAAATAACTGCAAAAATCGTACATATAATTGAAAGGAAAATTTTCCACTTAGGAAGATTTTGCACCACTTACCTTCTTATCTTTTTATCTTTTTTGTTATTTTTATTATCTTCCTTTTTAACTGCTACATCTTTGGAACGGCTAGTTATATCAACAATAGCACTTTTTAAAACTTTAATACGCACATCTTTTGCTATCTCAACTTCAATGTTAGGTTCGCTTTCGCTAACTTTAGTAACGATCCCGTAAATACCACTATTTGTTAGAACTTCTTCACCCTTTTTAACTTCACTTACTAGCTTTTCTCTCTCTTTACGACGTTTTTCTTGCGGACGTAATAGTAAGAAATAAAAAACAGCAAAAATTAAAACCATCGGTATTAAGCTTGTTAACCCCGATTGTAAAGAATTTGTAGTCTCTACAGGTACAACTTCAGTTTCTTGTATTTCTATTGTATCATTATTATTTGCAGTACTGTCTTGCCCGTTTGTCGACATAAATTATTTCCTTTAAGTTTTTTATAAAAAATTCAATAAAATAAAAATAGCTATCTGCTAGCTTTAATGCAAGGGTAAAATAAAAATATAGAAAAAAAAGAGAGATTATTAGTCGAGTAGCCCAAAGCTTGCGCCTTAGGCTCTCACAGAACCGTACGTAAATTTCTCAATTTATACGGCTCTTCTTTCTGATAGACTTATTTTGTGCCAATGGCTAAAAGTCATTGGATATTCTGCTTTTATTTGCAGTAATCTACTCCAAGCTTTGCCCAATGTGTTATTAATTTTACTCCTCTTCTTTATAAATCGAACCAAGTAATAATCAATCATGTAGGCTAACTTGTATAATTCAGATCTTCGATGGTGACCATAATATTCGACCCATCCTCTAATCTGACCATCCACTTCCCTTGCTATATTACTAAGACTATCACTAATCTTTGATTTTAGTTTCCACTGTTCCTTTATTTGATGACGAATTTTCTTTAGAGCAGCAATACCAATGCTAGGTGTAAATACCAGTTTTTCGTGCCATATTCTTGGCTTAAAGTCATACCCCAAGAAAGTGAATTTTCGAGATAACTTATGCTTCCTCTTGTCATACGCTTTCTTAGTGCCTGTGTATACTACTCTAGTCTTCTCTTCATTGAGCTGAAGTTGATAATATTTTAACTGCTCTTCTATTCTATTCTTCATAAAATATGCCTGTCTCTCACTAGTACAATGCACCACTATATCATCTGCATATCTTTCAAACTTTATTCCAGAAAATTTTTCATGCATCCAACTATCAAATGCTTCATGAAGATACAGATTTGAGAGAATAGGACTGACTACTCCACCTTGAGGAGTGCCCTTATTTCTCTCTAAAAATATCCCCGCTACATCAATAGCAGGTGCTTTAAGAAATCTCTCGGAATATAATAAAATGATTTTGTCATTAGTATGTTTTATTAAAATATCCATCATGATATTATGATCCAAATTGTCAAAATAACCTTTGATATCAATCTCTAAAAGCCATTCATATTTAAAACATCGCTCCCTACAAATCGTTACAGCATCAATTGCACTCTTATTAGGTCTGTAGGCATATGAGTCATTATGAAATTTTCCTTCTACAATTGCTTCAAGCCTATTTTTTACAACCATCTGTGCTACACGATCAGAGACAGACGGAATTCCTAACTGGCGAATACCTCCTTTAGATTTTGGAATATTCACTAAAAGCACAGGCTGAGCCATATAGCTACCTGAAGACATTCTATTCCATATTTTGTAAAGCTGGTTGTCCAGTACTACTTCCATATCTTGAATAGTTTGTCTATCATAGCCACATGATCCCCCTGCTTTTTGAACCCTTTTCCATGCATTCAAAACTTCAGTTAAAGTCACATTATATTGTCTTGACATTTTGTACCTTATCTTTCCTTTCGGTTGTTTAATATTCCATGTCCCAGAAAGTAGAATCCTTTGCTCCAACTTATTTCTAAGTCTTCATCACTACTACTATTCTATCCGCCCCATCTACACTGGAAAAAAAAAATATATGTAAATGGTTCCCAAGTTCCTAACAATAGCCTAATTCAAGTTCACGCCATCTTTGCACCGACTGCCACTAATACACAACACACATTAGCTATTAATTTATATCCTAGAAAAAGCAATGACCCTCTAGTTTTGACAGTATCTAGACATTTCGACACCTCTTCGATTGGTTCGTTTTCACTCGTCTCCTTGAATCACACATGACAACCTGTGTTGCCTTTTCCCCATCCGCTCCACCACCTCCTTGAAAAAGATAGCACCGTGGGGTTGTTTGAGATCTGCTCGTGCTAACCGACCTCGGTGGACCTACCACCATCTATTGCTAAGCATCTAACTATTTACATAGTTAGTTCTTGGCACACATTGCTTTATCACTTATAGAGAATAAAGAATAAGTGATTTTATTAGAAAATCTCAAATTTATGGCATCGTTTTTGAATTATTTGGGGTTTTTAGGACTTCTTTATAGACTTCAAGATTCTTTCGGAGCATTAAATCAAGGGAGAAGTCATTAATTACAGTATGTCTTGCGGCGGTTTGAATTTTCTTGGCTTCTTCAGTATTTAAAATAGATAAGCAGTGATCAATTTTTTGAGCTAAATCTTCAGCATCATTCGGCTTTACGTGAAAACCTGTTACATTATCGTTTATTGTTTCGGTAGCTCCACCAATATTAGTGGCAATAACAAGCTTTTCCATAGCCTGCCCTTCAATAATAGTACGCCCAAAGGCTTCAGGCTCAATCGAAGCAGAAACAATAATATCAGAAATACCATATAGATTTATGATATCAGAATCATTACCAAAAATTTGAATTTTATTTTGAAGTTTTAAATTTGCGATAAGCTCTTTTACTCTATTAGTAAAACTAGGATGTCTTGATAAATCACCGACCATTAAACAATAAAAATTTCTGTGTTTTAATTTGCTTAATGCTTCTACTAAAACAAGATGCCCTTTCCAATTGGTCATTCTAGAGGGCATTGATATTATCGGTACATTATCTGGAGCATCATATTTATCACGACATTTTTTAAGCCTTTCTGGCGTTAAATTTGCTGGATCAAAATAATCACAATTTACACCACGCTCAATTACTACTATTTTATTTTCATCAACATTATAATTTTTAAGTAAATGTTGCTTCACAAAATTGGAGACGGCAATAACTTTCTCTCCCTTTAACATTATACTATTATAATATTTCTTTAAATCATTAGGAGCGTTATAAATACCATGAAAAGTTGTTAAAAACTTAGTATTCGTCCATTTTGCTGCTAAATATGAACTCCATGCCGGAGCTCTTGACCTTGTATGGACTATATCAACTTTATATTTTTTGATTATTTCAGCTATTAACCTAGCATTACTTAGAATTACAAAAGGGTTTTTACTACTACTATTCATTTGAATATGTAGTATATCCTCATTATCTAACTCTTTAACTAAAGTACCACCAGCTGAAATTATAATTGGAGTGTGACCAAGAACTTTAAGATATTTTGCAACTTCTATAGTCCCTCTTTCAACTCCTCCCGAAACTAGAGCAGGAACTACTTGCAAAATAGTATATTTATTGTATCGTTTACTTGAATTTAATGAAGGCATTATAATTTCATCTGTTTAAATAATTATTTAAAATGCACAAGCTTTATACTAGAACACAAGACAAATTTGTTGTCTATAATAATTATAGAATTGTTAATACAAATATTCCACCTGTAATTTTTTTACACGGCTTAATGTCAGGTATGCATTCATCTAAAGCTCTCTATTTAATAGATTATTGTAAAAAAAACAATTATAATTTTACTATTTTTGATAATTTTGGTCACGGTCATGCTACAGGACAATTTACAGATCAAACTATTAGTAGTTGGTTAGAAGGAGTAGCTCTAGTTTTAGATGAATTAATTGATGATCAAGCCATAATAGTCGGCTCAAGCATGGGAGGATGGCTTGCACTTCTTGCAGCTTTAAAGTTTCCAAATAAAGTTAAAGGACTTATCTGTTTAGCCCCCGCAGCTGATTTTACAGAAGATATTTGGCACAATCTATCGCCGGAAGATCAATCTAGAATGCAAAAAGAAAGCGTGTTAGAAATATCAGGTAGAAGTTGTGAATATAGATACCCTATTAGCTATAAATTAATCGAAGATGCAAAAAAGCATTTACTATTGACAAAGAACGAAATTGATATAAATATTCCGGTGCATTTAATCCATGGTATGTTAGATGAAGATGTGCCTTATGAAATTTCTCTTAAACTATTAGAAAAAATAACAAGCAAACAAATGGTACTGAAATTAATTAAAGATGGAAAACATAACCTATCTAGAGAAGAGGACTTAAAGGTTATGACAAATTCTTTAGAGGAAATAATAAATAATATAAAAAACGAAAAATATGTTTAGCAAAATAAATAAAATCCATGATTTTAAAGAAGTTATAGAAGCAATAGAAAAAGCTGATGAAACTTATCTAGTGCTTTTTGATGTTGATGAGGTAATAGTGATGGATTCAGATGAATCTAGATTAACGCATGATTACCGCAAAGTATTAGTAAATGATATCGAAAAAAGACTCACGATAGAGCAATGTAAATTATTGATGAGTGTAGTTTTAAAAGACCGCAAAGCTAGGTTTGTGAATAATGATATTTTAACCATATTTGCTTTACTTAAAGAAAAAAATATTCCAGCAATGGGACTTACAAAACTTCCTACTGGTAAATTTGGTATAATTGAGGATATGATAAAATGGAGAGAACAAGAATTAACTTTATTGAAAGTGAATCTTCAAGAATTATCACCTTTAAATGATGAGATCATAATAAAAGATTTTAATGCTGGTTATGGTGATCCTATTTTAAAAGATGGAATAATTTATACCGCAGAATATGATAAGGGAGCGGTGCTTGAATATGTGTTGCAAAAAACAAATTATTCTCCAAAATCAATAATATTCATAGATGATATAGAAGAAAATTTATTATCATTACAAGAGATATGTAGTAAACTAAAAATTAATTACCAAGGATTTGAGTTTATGGGCTCCGCAATCGTCCCTGAACCTGATCTTAATGAACAACTAGAAAAAATTAGATTTGAGGTTCTAGAAAAAGAATTAAAATGGTTAACAGATGAGGAGCTAAAAAAATAATTTATGTCTACAAAATTTATCGGTTTTTTTATCTTGTTGATTTCACTTTCTACTATTGCAAGTAAAAAAATAGAAGAAAAAATAACAGGTGTAAAAGTTGCTAAAGCCCATATAGCAGAACTTTATGAAGTTTTTAATATCGTAGGGCGATGCCAAAACAATAATAGCCGTGACTATTATGCTAATGCTGCTGGTACTGTTGAGAAGGTTTCAGCTATGCAAGGACAAATAGTAAAAAAAGGTGATATATTATTAGTTATAGATAAAGATGTAGCGGAAACTACTAAATCAAAAGCTGCAGCTTTACTAAATACTAAACAAGACGAATATGACAGAAAAAATGCTTTACTTGCAAAAAAATATGTAAGTAGTCAAGAATATAAGAAATCGAAAAGTGATCTTGAAGAGGCTAAATTTAATTATACGATGGCTCTTAAAACCTATAATGACATGATAATTACCGCACCTTTTAATGGTAAAATAGGTGTGATAAAGTCTATGGTTGGTGATGAAGTAATAATAGGTGACTATCTTTTTAGTATTACAGGAGCTGATAAATCACAAAGTGTTTTTATTGAATTACCAGAATCTTTAAGCGGCAAGGTCTTTGCCGGTACAAAAGCAATAGTTAATGGCAAAATCCATAGTGAGGTTTTTGCTATCTCACACTATTTATCAAATAACGGTTCTATAACTGCTAAAATTGCCTTACCAAATAATACAAATATCTTACATAATAGCTACGTAGATGTTAAGTTGATAATCAACCCACATGAAAATTTAGCTGTACCAGAAAAATCTATACAACGTAATAATCAAGGCAATTTTGTCTATAAAATAGATAGTGATACAGCAAAACAACTATATGTAAAAACTGGTTTACGAACCAACGGCTTAATCAAAATTACTTCTGATAACATCAAAGACAGCGATATAATCGTTACAGACGGCATGTCTCAAATAAGCGATGGTGCAAAAGTAAAAATACTGGAAGAATAAGTTAAAATCTTCTATGTTTCTTAAACCATCTTTTTATTTTAGATATAGTTGCACGCATCCCATTATATTTTATAGAATAAATAGCTAACCTGAGTAAACTTGGTATATTAGAAAAACCTAGTTCTATTCTTTTCATACCAATAGAGCCGTTCTTTGTAACATCCATATCTTCTTTTAATAATTTTAATTTTGTTATAGCTTTTGATAATAAACCAACAGTTAGGGAACTATATTTGTTTAAATAAGGATGACTAATAATATAAGATGCTGTGTTTATTAAACTTTCTGCATGTTTTCTAGGATTTGACAAAGTATTAGTACTAGTTATTCTTACTTGTGACAATTCTTTATCAATACCACCTATCAGATTCTTACTTGCAATAGAAATCCATACACAAAAATCTTCACCATTTCTAATATTTTCAGGAAATAAATTTTGTTTAAATACAGAAGTTTTAGCCATAACTGTCGGTACTGCTATTGGACAGTAATTAATAATTTGGGGAAAGCATTGTCCAGAAAAAGTACCTGAATCCTCAGAAGAAAGATATTTTCCTTGCCCATCTACTTTTTGATAAGAAGTATGAGAAAATGATAAATCATTTTCTGCCATATACCTTAATTGAGTTTCTATTTTGTCTGGCATAAATAAATCATCAGAATCAAGAAAAACAATATATTCGCCGGTAGCTTGTTCAATTCCAAAATTACGAGCTGAACTAACGCCTTTATTTTCCCTACGAAAATATTTTATTCTCTTATCTTTTTTACATGTTTCAGTTAATTTTGATATATCATCAGTTGATCCATCATCTATTACTAAAACTTCAAAATTTTGATGAGTTTGAATAAGTACGCTTTCTATAGCCTCTATAGTCCAATTTATCCTATTATATAGAGGAATGATCACAGTAACTTTTGTATTATTTAAATATTTATTTGCCATCTCTAAGGCTAATTGTTCTGATTTTCTATAGGAGGTATAACCTTTCAAAAAAGCTACAAAATCAAATAAAAATACCGTTATAGAACCGCCGCCCATTTCTAGCATTTCTTCTTCTGTTAACTCTTTTAAAAATCTTGACCACAATTCTTCACATTCTTCTAAACTGTTAGGAACAACACGACTACTTTGTGTTGAATGTTGACGGCATTTTACAAGAATTTGAGAATCGAAATGAATTTTTGCTACCCGAAAAATCTTAAAAAACAAATCATAATCTTGAGTATGCTTTAGAGATTCATTAAATAATCCAACTTTTTGAAAATATATAGCTGGTATTAATAAAGTGCAACCATATGCTAACCCACGTAAAAGAGCAAATAATGGTATATCTAATTTTTCTTTTGGATATTTATCATTAGGTTTTATAAAACGTAAAGAACGGGATTTTTCATCAATTAACTCATAACCGCCATAAATTATAGTATCTTTGTTATCTAATTTATTTAATATATTAATTTGATGTTCAATTTTACTAGGATAATATAGATCATCATGACTAAGCCATGAAAAATATTCCCCTTTCATATTTTTTATGCCAACATTTAAAGCTGAACCACATCCACCATTCTCTTTGGAAAAATAACGTATCTGATCGCCGTATGATAAAGCGATTTCTTCCGTTTTCCTATTATCTTTTGAGCCGTCATTAACAACTATAACTTCGATATTTTTATATGTTTGAGCTAAAGCACTATCTATTGATTCTTTTAAATAGTTAGCACCGTTATATACAGGGATAATAATCGAAACTAGTGGGGAATATATATTTTGTCTCATCCGACTAATTTTTGAGAATGAGGAATTAGTCTAATTGACATGCTAACCAGTAAACTAAATATGAAAGTAGCAATATTCAAAATCAAACCATCAACTACTGGATAAATCATTATATCATTACTAAAGAAATTTGATGTTAAATATTGTAGTCTATCTAATATCCACACATGCACAAAGAAAATAAGAAAACAGTTTTCAGAAATGCATTTTAATAATTTATTATATTGAGCAGGTATATTAATATTTTGCAATGCTAAAAACATCCCTACAGATGCTATAACAACATTCGGAGATAAATACCAATAAGCTGTTTCATCAGCATTAACAGAATCTATATTTAAAATCCAGGTTATAACAAACGTAACACTACTTCCTAGCAAGGATAAAATTAACCAATAATATCTAGGAAGCTTTAACCCAATATTTTTTCTTATTAAATAAGCTCCTAAAACAGCATAACCAGAATAACTAAGAAAATTACTAATTACCATCCAATTTATTATTGAAAATACATAATAGTAATTAATAGAATTAATTGCGAACCATAATATTAGAAAATAACAAGCAAATTTTGTATTTTTAAGCATTTCATTAACAATTAACGAAAGAATTGGAAATAGTAAATAAACTCCTAGCATGTAATAAACAAAAACTAGATGATACATTGCAGGTTCACGAAAAATACTTTCTAATACGGAAAAAATATTAAATGTTTCGTTATTATTATATAAAATCCAATATTTATATAGGATGCTCCAAAATATTAAGGGAATTAATAACCTTTTTATTTTAGACCATAGTTTTTCTATCAGTATATTACCTTTAAGTGCTAAAAAACCCGAAATTATTATAAATAAAGGAACAGCTGCCCTACAAAACGAATCTATAAGATTAGATAAAATAAAACTTTTAGAAAAAGGGATAGATGAATATTTGTAGAATAATGGAGATATAGAATGAAGTAATATCACCATAATAATAGCTAGAGTTTTTACTAAATCTACCCAAACAATACGGTTATTATTTATTTTCATTGTCATTTACTATCATTTATATTTAAAAATTTTAAAAAATTTTCTTTTATATTCTCTAATGTAAAATCTTGCAAGAAACAATTATGTCCATTTTGAGCAAATATACTATAAGATTCCTTATCTGATATTGCTTTTTCTAAAACATTTATTATCTCGTTCGTATCTAGCGAACCGCATATATACCCTGCATTATGTTTAATTATATATTTGCTAGGAGACGCATATGGAGGAGCATGACAAAAAACTGGTCTACCTGAGGCAAAATAAGTTACTAATTTTGAAGGAAAACTTGTACTAGATTCTTTGTAAAATTCTTTTGAAAACCAATATGGCATATAGAGGAGTTCTGACTCTGCAAGTAATTTTATAGTTTCTTCTTGTGAACGCCATCCTAAATATTCAAAATTAGTGGGTGACTGTACAAACGCTTGAAAACCTCCTCCCATTATCCTAAGTTTAATATTTTTTCCTGCAATTCTCCAATTAGTTTGATTTAGGGCATTAATAAGGCTTAGCCATTCATTTTGTGCATATAATTGCCCTGCTATACTAATTATAAATTCATTATCATTCCTATAAGAAGTAGCAGGCAGACTTGCCAATTCCTTTGGTAACCCAGCAATTACCGGTATAGTTGGTATATTATATTTAGCTTCATATTCTTCAGACATAGCCCAAGAAGCAGTAGCACAACAAGTACTATATTTCAGCACTTCATCAAATTCTTTTAAAAGTCTTTTTTGAGTAAGCTTATCAGTTTTACAAGCACGAAGCCACCATTCAAAAGAATCCCATACTTGAGCAAATAATGATACTGATAATTTTTTAGCCAAAGGTCGTGCTAACCTAACTATGGTTTGACCTTGCAATACAACCCATATAGTGTCAACTTTATGCTCTTTAGCAAACTTAATAATTTTAGGAAGTAAATAATATCTCACTTTTATAGCATTAAATAACTCTAGGCTATAAGTAATTAGTCCTCCTGATTTCATCCTTTCAATAGGTTTGAATAATTTTAAATGAGGAATTTTTTCTAATTCTGGTGGTATTTTAAATTCTAAAACCGGATACGAAACCGTACACATAACGATTTGATCTAGAGGTAGAAATCTTACTAAAGGTTTTAATACCAATCCTGCAGTATAATTTTCACAAGGAGGGATATCGGTTAAAAGTAAAATTTTCATTTGTTTAAAACTTCCTTATAAATATTTATTAAATTTTTTACATGCATATTTTGATCATAATGTAGTTCAGCTGCCTTTCTTCCTTTACTACCTCGTTCTAAACGCTCCTTAGGATCATCAACTAAATGCTTTATAGCCTTTGATAAAGCATTACTATCACGCATAGGAACAGAAATACCGATATTAGGTGCAAAAGTTACTTCAGGTAATGATGTTTCATCAAAAACTATTACTGGCTTACCACATGCCATTGCTTCTATTGCCATAACACCGAACGCTTCTGCAATAGAAGGCATTAAGAAAATATCGGACGCAGCTAAAACATCTCGGAGTAACACATCATCATTAGTCCAGCCATGTTCTATTATTTCAAATCTTCCTCTAAATCGTTCTAATAAATTATGTCTGCCAACTGTTAATAAGCATATAGGTTTTGTGGTCTCCAGCCTTTCTAATGCATCCATAATATATCGATAACCCTTAAAAGGATTATCCTCCGAACGGAAACAGATCACTATTTTGTCATCACTAATATTAAAACGTTCTCTTGCTTTTTTGGTATGATCAGGAGAGAAAAACTTTAAATCTAAACCAAAAGGTATATGATGAACCTTAACTTCTCTATTAAATAAAGGTGAAGTACTAACCATATTCTTCATCCATTTTGATGCTACAATTAAATTAAAATTAGATTTCTCATATATTTTGCGTTTGTGATCAAATAAAAATTTACTATTATCTACTATCATTGGAAATGGAGTTTTAAGGTCAGGACAAACACCACAATTTTTTTCCCATCCGCTACAACCCATTGGATAAACACAACGTCCAGTCATTGCCCAAGGATCATGCAATGTCCAAACTGTTGGTTTCAACCCAGTTATTTCAGGTAAATGATTTATACTAAAAAACCGAGAATGAATAATATGAAGATGAATAAGATCGGCTTCTTGAAACTCTGTCATTTTCATCATCTGCAAAGCGTTACGATATAAAATTGATTGCAAAGATAAAATTCTTTCTGTTACATACAAAAAATTATTTATTATATGATCTTTTACGCTAAAAGATAGGATTTCAGGATTATTAGTGTCTCTTTTCCAAATCAGATGTTTAGAATCTATACCATATTCTTTTAAAAGAGGCGTAATAGCAAGCCCATGAAAACGGCTTCCCGGAGATTCGTAACCATTTACTTGTAGTATTTTCATTTTAAACTTGCTTCAAAAGAGTACACTAACCCTGCCATACAACTCTCACAAGGAAGAATATCGGTTAAAAGTAAAATTTTCATTTATTTAGAACTTCCCTATAAATATCTACTAAGTTCTTTACATGCATATCTTGATCATAGTGTAATTCAGCTGCCTTTCTTCCCTTATTACCCCGTTCTAGACGCTCCTCAGAATTATCAACTAAACGCTTTATCGCATTTGATAAAGCATTACTATCACGCATAGGAACAGAAATACCAATATCAGGTGCAAAAGTTACCTCAGGTAATGATGTTCCATCAAAAACTATTACTGGCTTACCACATGCTAATGCTTCTATTGCCATAACACCGAACGCTTCGGCAACAGAAGGCATTAAGAAAATATCGGACGCAGCTAAAACATCTCGGAGTAATACATTATCATTAGTCCAACAATGTTCTATTATTTCAAATCTTCCCCTAAATTGCTCTAATAAATTATGTCTACCAACTGTTAATAAGCATATAGGTTTTGTGGTTTCTAGCCTCTCTAATGCCTCCATAATGTATTGGTAACCTTTAAAAGTGGTATCCTCCGAACGAAAACAGATCACTATTTTTTCATCGCTAATATTAAAACGTTCTCTTGCTTTTTTAGTATGATCAGAAGAGAAAAATTTTAAATCTAAACCGAAAGGTAGATGATGAACCTTAACTTCTTTATCAAATAAAGGTGAAGTATCAACCATATTTTGCATCCATTTTGATGCTACAATTAAGTTGAAGTCAGATTTTTTATAAACTCTACGTTTGTAATCAAATAAAAACTTACTATTATCTTTTCTCATTGCAAATGGAGTGTTAAGATCAGGACAAACACCACAATTTTTTTCCCATCCACTACAACCCATTGGATAAATACAGCGTCCAGTCATTGCCCAAGGATCATGCAAAGTCCAAACTGTTGGCTTTAAACTAGTTATTTTAGGCAAATGCCTCATACTAAAAAAACCAGAATGAATAATATGAAGATGAATAAGGTCGACTTCTTGAAACTCCGGCATTTTTATCATCTGCAAAGCGTTACGATATAAAACTGACTGTAAAGATAAAATATTTTCTACCCCCTGTAAAAAATGATTTATTTTACGATCTTTTTCGCTAAAAGTTAATACTTCAGGATTGTTAGTATCTTTTTGCCAAATTAGATGTTTTGATTCTATGCCATATTCTTTTAAAAGAGGCGTAATAGCGAGCCCATGAAAGCGGCTTCCTGGAGATTCATAACCATTTACTTGTAATATTTTCATTTCAAAATTATTTCAGATTAATAATATTTCCTTGTAAGATTTTTATCTTTATTAGTAAAATCATGCTTTTTCCATAAAGCTCTATGCGGCTCTTTTATAATATCATTAGCTTCATCATGCGGAGCTTTAGTATTAGTAATATAGTATAATAGATTTATGATATTCACCTTCAGGAAAATTTAATGGATCAGGAATAAGTTTCGGAATTTCAAAAAGCCCTGCAAGTGCATAAAGCATATCCGATGAATTAAATAAACGTATTGTATCAACAATGCCATCTGGTATATCAAATTCAGATTTCCAAGTTGATCTTTTTTTAATTTCTATATCTTTATCATTTGCTATGTCCCATTGCTTTTCTTTAGGATTTGGAAATCATCTAAACAACTTTTAGCGAGCTCTAAAGATAAGAAATTATCAATTACTAAATGTTTAAAGGGCGATAAAAAATACTCTTTTTCTTTTGCTGCATTTATTATTTTCTTTATGCTTTCTTCTGCAAAATTTTTCATTTGCTGCTGTAAAAATCTTTTGGTATTCATAAACCTCCTACTAAATTTAAAGTCTTCCTAGTCCTTCTAAAAAACATTTTTTAAATATGTATTTATCAGTATTTGGAGCTTCTAGGTAATTATAAATAAAACAATCTAATAACTTAAAATCGTGTTCTTTAAATTCTGAACCATCTTTTATCCCGCTTTGAATAAGATCTTTTAATTTATTTTGACGTTCTATTGGGGGACCAACATCACTAAAATTAGAAACATTTACTAATTTATTTATAGTATATTTTAAAGATACTATACTTAAAACTACAGTAACAATATAGAACCAAATTAAATTTTTAAACTTCACATTTAAATTATAAAAGGAATTTTTAATAAAACTTATTATTACAAAACAAAATATAATAGTATAACTATTTAAATATCTTGAATAACAAGCTGCCATTTCTGCTTCTTGTTTTACAAAATGAGTTAAATATAATTCTACTCTAAAAATGAAATATAAAATAAAACCTACAAGCGAAATAAGCAATGTTTTTACAAAATTTTGTAATTGCTCCCTCGAGTTTTGCCAAATAAAAATTATAGCTACAATAGTTAAAGTATAAATATATAGCATTTCTTTTATAATATATAAGGCAAAATACTTTTCAACATTAATTTTACAGTAGCTAATTGCTCAGAATTAATTAGTAAAAGATTAATGATAGAAACAAAAGGAAGTTGTTTATATGAAGGACATTTAAAATCGTATGTGCTTGCTCTACATAGTTCATCTACATAATTACACCATATAAATTTACTTATAACAGGTAGTAATAATAAAATTATTATTGCATATAAATATATATATTGCTTGTTAATAATCAGGTCAACAGTAATCATGAAAATTAATACATAAGAAAACCAGTAACCAACTTCTTTTATATTAGGCAAAATAAATAATGATGGTGCGATTAATATTAAACTTAATAAAGTATTGTTATATTTTTTGGACTGAATATAAATAGCGATAACTGCACCAAATATACATCCTACTGTAGTATCGGGATAAATTGAGTTAAAACTAACTATATTATTTAGCATCGGAAATAAAAGTAACATTAAGCATAAAACTATACTTAAAAATGGTCTCTTTTCTACAAATACTACTGTACAGAAAATAAAACAGAGAAAACCATTGGCAAAAATTAAAACTTTCTTTAAAGCCTAAAATTTTACTCATACTATACTGAAAAATAGCTACTAGTTTCACATATGTATTGAATTGTGCTGCAACAGCTGATTCATTTTTAGGCAATCTAAAACCATGGTAAATATTTATTTCTTTCAAAAAAAGTCCCCAGTGAGAATATTCATCCCAAAAATAATAACTAGGATAGTCCTTCACACATAGAAAATATATAATCATTGCTGTAATAAAAATTATTACGTCAACTCCAAATAAATCACTTATATTTTTTATATTATTTTGCTTTAAAAAACCAAAAAGACTATATAAAAATAATCCTATGCCTAGAGCAAATGAAGCATAAATAATTGGATCTAAAATATATAAAATAGATGCTATAAAATATATTGATAAGATAAATGATGTAGAAAATATTAAAGCATGTGAAAACTCTATCTTAAATAATCTTCTAAAAAAGAAGCTATATCCTAAAAAATGCTAAATAATAATGGAAGACTGATCATGTTTTAATTATGATTATATTATATATTTCTTGATCATTTAAACCATACTGTGCGGTTAATGTAATCTACATAACTTAAAACTATACGCAATATTTTTTTCGATACAAGCCCTGCTTCATTATAATCCGGCACTATTGCTTGTGTACGTTTGTTGTTATTATGTTCTCTAGTAATAGTTTCTACCGCTTGCAATACCCTCTCAGCTTTAAAACCGGACATAATTAACGTGCCAGCATCCATACCTTCAGGACGCTCATGAGCATTTCTAATATTTAAGGCAGGTAAATTAAGTATTGATGCTTCTTCAGTGATAGTACCGCTATCGGATAAAATACAAAACGCATTCATTTGTAATTTTACGTAATCGGTAAAACCAAACGCCGGCAGGAATCTTATTTTATCTCCTAGCTCTTTAAATCCTTCTAAATCTTCAAGCCTTTTTTTAGTTCTCGGATGCGTAGAAAAGATTATCGGAAAATTATACTCTTTAATAAGAGTTTGTAAACTATTCAATAATTCTTTTAAATTATTTTTGACATCTACATTTTCTTCACGATGTGAGCTAATTAAAAAATATTGTTTTGATGTGAGTGATAATTTATCTAAAATATCTGATTTTAATATTTTAGGCATGAAGCGTTCAAGTACTTCCGGCATATGTGAACCTGATTTAAAGGTAAGTTCAGCCGGCAATCCTTCAGCAATTAAATAGCGTCTTGCATGCTCGGTTAATGTAATATTAACGTCACTAGTATGATCGATTATTTTGCGATTAATTTCCTCAGGTACACGCTGATCAAAGCAACGATTTCCTGCTTCCATATGAAAAATGGGAATCTTACGACGTTTAGCAGCAATTACAGAAAGGCAGGAATTAGTATCACCATAAAATAGCACCGCATCAGGCTTTTCTTTTTCAAGAACTTCGTCTACTTTTTCAATAACAAGCCCGATAAATTTTGCTGTATTATCTGCTGCAACTTCTAAAAAATAATCAGGTTTTCTGATTCCCATATCATCAAAAAAAACCTGATTTAATTCGTATGCATAATTTTGACCGGTATGAACTAGAATATGTTTGGTATATTTATCAAACTCAGAAATCACACAACACAGCTTAATAAGCTCTGGGCGAGTACCGACAATAGTCATTACCTTAAGCATTTTTTAGCTCCTCTTGTACATAATCAAGATTTAGTAATAACTCTTTAACTTCCTCTAGATTTAAACGCTTTGTATTATGTGAGGTATAATCCTCTAGAAGTGCTACTTTCTTTTCACCTTCAACAAAGTATTTTGCATAATTAAGATCACGTCCATCCATAGGAATGCGGTAATAATTGCCTAAATCTTCAGCTTTAGCCATTTCTTCTGAAGATACTAACGATTCATAATGTTTTTCACCATGACGTGTACCAATAAAACGTATTTTGTTTTTACTGTTAAATATTCCTTGTAATGCCTTAGTTAACACCTCAATAGTACTAGCTGGAGATTTTTGTACGAAAATATCACCTTGGTGACCATGCTCAAATGCATATAAAACTAAATCTACAGAATCTACAAGTGACATTAAAAAACGCGTCATTGAAGGCTCTGTAATAGTTAAATCCTTATTTTGCTTAATTTGATTAATAAATAAAGGAATTACCGACCCTCTTGATGCCATAACGTTACCGTATCTAGTAACACAAAATACTGTCTTATCTTTTACATTCATACGTGCTTTTGCTATTGCTATCTTTTCCATTAATGCTTTAGACAATCCCATCGCATTAATTGGATACACAGCTTTATCAGTACTAAGTACTATAACTTTTGCAACTTTATTAATTATTGCTGCCCTTAAAACATTTTCAGCACCTAAAATATTGGTATTTATTGCTTCCATAGGATAAAATTCACAGGTTGGAACTTGCTTTAAAGCAGCAGCATGAAATACGTAATCTACACCTTTCATTGCGTCATCAATGCTGTGATAATTACGTACATCCCCGATATAGAATTTAATTTTTAAATTATTCAAAGCAATACGCATATCTTCTTGCTTTTTTTCATCTCTACTAAAAATTCTGATTTCTTTGATATCTTTAATAATATCATTTTTAAGAAAACGAGAAAGTACTGCATTACCAAATGAACCGGTACCTCCGGTAATCAACAAAGTTTTATCTACAAACATTATCTATAAATACCTATTTTATTAATTTTTAAGAATAATGTCATACCGCAACTTGATTGCGGTCTCAGGACATAACCTGTGACACAAAACCCCGTGGTCAAGCCATGGGATGACACACATCACCCAAAATCATACATACGCTTCACAAGTTCCCTCCACTCAGGCGGGTTATAACCTGTTATCCCATTAAAACGTGCACTATCTAGTGAGCGGTCTATTATTAACTCATCTGATGGAATAATATCAATTTTTTTATTATATATTTCTGCTATTAGCTTTAGCAATTCTAGCTTATTAATCGGTTTTGATGCAACATGATAAAGACCATGCAGTTCTTTATTAGGTAGCACAAAATCCTTTATTATTCTTGCAAGCTCTACAGTCGGAAAACCTGAATATATAGCTTTTTCAAAACCTTTTACTGACCTTTCTGAACTTAAAAACCAGTTAGTCAAGCTTCTATTTCCTGAAAGTTCATGACCTATAATCGAAGTACGAAGCGTAATAGCATGTGGATAATCTACCTCACCAAGAAATTTAGAACGACCATATAAATCATAACAATCCGGAAAATCACTTTCCTTGTAATTGCCTTTTTTTCCTGAAAATACACAATCAGTACTAATATGGATTAACCTGCTACCAACAAGTTCACATAAACCAGCAAGCCTATGTGGCAGTAAGCTATTAATCGGTAATGCTTTTAAAGGATCATTTGCATCAGCGAGCTGCTTTACCAGTCCTATACAATTTATTACTACATTAGGCTTTACTTTATTCAATACTTCAACTAACGAATCGTGATTCTCAACATCTACATTTGGAACTATTTTATTTGCTAAATTTTTAGAAAAATAAGAACGAGCTGAGCTGCTCCGGCTTGTCGCATAAACATCAAGATCTTTATCAGTGCTCAAAAACCTAAACATACTATTACCAAGCATGCCGGTTGCACCTAAAATCAATATTTTCATAATAAAGTTACTTTGTTTTATGGCATCGTTTTTACTATAAATAATGTATTATTACAATAGGTTTTATAGGGTATTTATGTTATTTCTGTTTTCTCAAAAATCTATTACTATCCTATATATATTAAGAACAGGTCAACCTTTTTACTATCTCTTCTCTATCAATTAAGGGCAACACCTTAGCAATCTCGGGTCCGGATTCCTTACCTGTTAGAGCAAGACGTAGCGGCAAAAATAATTCTTTACCTTTTTTACCCGTATTATCCGCTATTTTCTTTATCCAAATACTCCAAATTTCAGTTGTTATTTTCCCTGCCGGTAATAATTTTGCAGCTTGTTTTAGGTATTCTTTATCTAAATTCAAATCTTTTATGTTTGGAGTTTTATGACAAATCTCCCACCAATCTTTTGCATCAAATAATTTTTTTAAATTAGGCCTTACTGACAGCCAAAAATTTTCATCAATATAATCTGCTTCTATTTCTTTAAGGCGATCTTTTATCTCAGAAAATTCTAGACTTATCAATAATTTATGATTTAATCTTTCTAAATCTTCCGGCTGATAAATAGTTGGGCTTTTAGAAAAACTACCTATTTCAAAATGTTTCACTAACTCATCCATCTTTTTATAAGGGATAATTTGTGCTGATGATCCAAGCAAACTAAAGAAGCTAGCAATTGCCATTGCTTCTAATCCCACTTCTTCTCTTAAGGTTGCAATCTCAAACCCCCCTACTCTTTTTGAAATTTTTTCATCCTTATTAATGATTAAGCTTAAATGCCCAAAAGTTGGCGGAGATTTATCTAAAGCTTCAAACATCTGAATTTGAATAGCAGTATTACTAACATGATCTTCACCTCTAATAATATGAGTGATCTCATAATCAATATCGTCAATAACCGAGCATAACATATAAGTCATACTTCCATCTGCTCTTATTACTATCGGGTCACTCAAAGCCTTACCCTCATACTTAACTTCGCCTTTGATCATATCATGCCAAGTAATCGGTTCATGATTTACTAAAAACCTATAATGCGGCTTTCGTCCTTGTTTTATATATTTTTGTATCTGATCTTCTGTTAGATTCAGGGCTGATCGATCATAAATAGGAGGCAATCCTTTAGAAAGCTGAAATTTACGTTTTAATTCAAGCTCTTCGGGCGTTTCATAGCAGGCATATAATCTTTTTTTATCCAATAATAGTTTTTTGATCTCGTCATATCTATTTAAACGACTTAATTGATTAAATGTTTGATCCCAATTAAGGTTTAAAAACTTTAGATCTTTTTCGATAGCGTCTTTGTATTCTTGTTTGCTACGCTCTAAATCCGTATCGTCAAATCTTAAAATAAACTGCCCATCATACTTCTTCGCATATAGCCAATTAAGTAGTGCTGCTCTTATATTACCAACATGTAACATGCCTGTCGGTGATGGAGCAAATCGTGTTATAACTTTTGTCATTTTTACTTATTTTTTGTCTTTTTAACTTTTATCTTCTTATCGACAAGATTAGTTACCTCATCCATATTCAAAGGATTTGGTTGTTTAGCAGCAATTGCACTTAGTTTTTCTTCAATTAACTTCATTGCATCATCTAAGCTTAAATTTAAGAAATCATATTTTTTAGGTATTGAAATAAACTTGCCCATATATTTTATATATGGACCGAATTTACCATATCCAACTAAAATTTCTTCACCACTATCTTTATGCATACCTATTTTAAGCGGTAAACTCAAAAGCTTTAACGCTGTATCGATAGTAATTTCATTCTGGTTTATAACAAGAGGCAACGGGACACGTTTTGGTTTTGTTTTACTATCTATTTGCTCACCATATTGGATATAAGGTCCATAAGGTCCTTTTTTCAAATATATCTCTATTCCCTCTTTATCCTTGCCTAAAACTTTATTTTCATTAACAATATCTTTAGCCTCTCCATCAGTTTCATTATTATGATTACCACTAACAATAGATTTTCTAAAATTACATTCAGGGTAATTGCTGCATGCTAAAAATGCTCCAAATTTACCAAGCTTTAAACTTAGCTCACCAGTTTTGCATGATGGGCAAACTTTAGAGTCTTTATTTTCTCCGAATATATGATAATCAAGAGCTTGCTGCACATAGCTAATAATTTCTGTAATGTTTTGTTTACTTACAGATTCTATATTGTGGTTAAAGCCATTCCAAAAATTACCTAAAGCGGATTTCCATTCAAGCTTGCCAGCAGCTATTTCATCTAGCTCATTTTCAAGTCCTGCTGTAAAATCATATTCAACATATTTTTTGAAAAAACCAACTAAAAATACTGTTACTAGACGCCCTAGTTCTTCAGGCATAAAACGCTTTTTCTCTAACGTCACATATTTACGATCTTGTAAAACTGACAGAATAGTAGCATAAGTTGATGGACGACCAATTCCAAGCTCTTCAAGCTTTTTTACTAAGCTAGCTTCTGAATATCGTGGCGGTGGTTCAGTGAAATGCTGATTTGGAATGATCTCTTTAGTTTTTAAATGTTCTTGTTCTTTTAAAGGCGGCAGCATCTTATTTTCTTCTTCAGCCTCATCGTCTATACTTTCACGATAGACTTTATAAAACCCATCAAAAGCTATGGCCATCCCGTTCGCTCTTGCTAAATATTCCTTATTTTCTGAAGCTAAAGTTGCATTTACTAGATCCATTATGACATTTTCCATTTGGCAGGCTATAGTCCTTTTCCAAATTAATTCATAAAGCTTATAATAATCTTTCTCTAGCTTTTCCTTTAAATCATTAGGGGTATAGTTAATATTTGTCGGTCTTATAGCTTCGTGAGCTTCTTGAGCGTTTTTTACTTTCGATTTATAAATGCGGGGACTGCTTGGTAGGTATTTATCACCGTAATCTTTATTTATTAATTTACGTATTTCATCTACCGCATCATTTGATAAGGTAACGCCGTCAGTTCTCATATAAGTAATAAGTCCGATAGTTTCCTTACCGATATCTACACCCTCATACAATTTTTGAGCTATTTGCATGGTTTTTTTAGCACTAAAACCTAATTTTCGTGCAGCTTCTTGTTGAAGAGATGAAGTAATGAAAGGAGGTTGCGGCTGACGTTTTTGCTGCTTCTTTTCTATCTTATCAACATGAAAATTCTGAGATTTAAGCTTTTCAGTTAAATCTTTTGCTTCTTTATCATTAGTAATCGAAAACTTTGCTAGCTTCTGATCGTTTACGTGAGTTAGTTTAGCAGTAAATAGCTCTTTGTTACTATTTAGCATTTTAAGGCTAATATCCCAATATTCTTCTGACTTAAATCGCTCTATCTCATCTTCACGCTCGCATATTAAACGTAATGCTACAGACTGTACACGCCCCGCTGATTTACACCCAGGAAGCTTACGCCATAAAAGCGGTGACAATGTAAAACCGACTAAATAGTCTAAAGCTCTTCGTGCTTGTTGAGCATTTACTAAATTATTGTCAAGTTTTCTAGGATTTTCTATAGCATGAGTAATTGCTTTTTTGGTAATTTCGTTAAACGCTACTCGCTTAAAAAAATCGTCAGATTTGACTTTATTTTTTTCTTTAATTACTTCTGCAATATGCCACGAGATGGACTCACCCTCACGATCTGGATCGGTTGCAAGATATACTGACTCAGCTTTTTTTGCATCTTTAATTATTGCATCCACATATTTACCTGCTTTCTCTGAAATATCATATTTCATTGAAAAATTTTCATCAGGTATTACAGAACCTTTTTTAGATGGAAGATCTCTAATATGACCAAATGAGGCAATAACTTTAAATTCATCACCTAAATATTTATTTATTGTTTTTGCCTTTGCTGGCGATTCTACTATTACTAATTTCATCAATTATTATTATTTATTATATACTTATCTAATTTGTATAATTTTATTATACAAACAACTATTTTTACTTATCAGCGTTATAAATTAACGATATTTTATTGCTGGGGTGTCGCATTGCTTTACCAGCAAGCTCTAATTCTAATATTATTGTATATATAATAGGCAATGGTAATTCCGTCATTTTTTGTAAATAATCAAAATCTATAGGTACTGCAGATAATAATTCTATAACAACAGCACGCTCTTTTTCTGATGGTTCTTTTATCTGCATTGTATTTAGTGGTTTAAAATTAGCATCTAACTCAGCAAAATCTTTAAATAAGCTTTCATCTTTCTTGATAAATTCTTTATATTGCGGCAAATTAGCTACAATATCATTAACCGATTCTACTAAATGTGCACCTTGTCTAATAATTATTTGTACCTTGACATCTTTGATCTAAAGGAAAACCTGGAACGGCAAAAATTTCTCTATTTTGCTCAAGAGCAAATCTTGCTGTAATTAAAGAGCCAGATTTTAGGCTCGCTTCTATTACTACTGTAGCAAGAGCAAGACCAGATATTATTCTATTACGTTGCGGGAAATGCTTACCAAGTGGCGTAGATCCTACAGGTAATTCAGCTATTATCAACCCCTTTTCTGCCAAATTTTCAAATAATTTTTTGTTTTCTGGTGGATATATATGATCAATACCGCCAGCAATAACTCCAATAGTTTTAGAAGTTGCTGCTTGATGCACACTGCTATCTATTCCTCTTGCTAAGCCTGAAACAGTTACATACCCCTCTTCTGCTAACTCGGCAGCAATTTTATGAGAAAAGCTTCTCCCATTTGCTGAGGCGTTTCTAGCTCAACTATCGCAATACATTTATGATGATTTAGTAAATCTATATTACCTTTATAGCTTAATACTGGCGGGGGATCATAAATTTCAAATAATAATCGTGAATATTCTAGAGATTTATATGTGATAAGTTTAGCATTATTTTTTTTAAGCAGTTCTAATTCTTTCTCAGCATCACTTTTACTAAAAATCTTAATCGGCTTTGATTTTCCACCCCTTAGTGAAAAATCCCCAATATTTTCTATGCTAGTTGCTGCATCACCAAATAACTTTATTAAGCTATAGAAAGTTTTAGGTCCTACATTTTCACTTCTAATAAGCCGTAAAATATTAATTGTTTCAAGATCACACGATATTTTAGAAGTAGGAGCAGAAAATAGTTCTTTTAGCATTAGGTAAAGTACTTGATGAACGTCATTGCGAGCGACTAAAAGGAGCATGGCAATCTCAGGATGTTTTATGAGATTGCAACAAAGCTTCGCTCCTCGCAATGACGGGAATAATTAATATAATATACTATACTATAATTTCTCTGCATGTGAGCTTAAGTAATGTGCTATACCCTCATGCGATGGCGTAATAGCTTCTTCACCTTTATGCCAACCCGCCGGGCAAACTTCACCATGTTTTTGATTATGAGCTAATGCATCAATTACTTTCAGCGTATAATTAATATCACGACCTATAGGCAAATCATTAACTAACATATGACGCACTACAAAATCTTCATCTATTAAAAAAGTACCACGTAATGAAATACCACCATCATTAAGCACGTTATACATTGAAGAAATTTCTTTTTTAAGATCAGAAACCATTGGGAATTGAACCTGTCCAAGTCCACCTTTACTATGAGGAGTATTTTTCCAAGCTAAATGGCTAAAATGTGAATCAACACTAACTGACACTACTTTAGTATTTCTTTCAGTAAACTCACCAAGTTTATTATGAAATGCTATAATTTCCGATGGACATACAAAAGTAAAATCCAAAGGATAGAAGAACAATATAATTTTATGTCCTTTAGCATAACGACTAAGAGTAAATTCACCTTCTACATTATTATTAGGCATAATTGCTGTAGCTGTAAAATCTGGGGCAGGTTTGCCAACAAATACTTTCATATCTTCACAAACATTCTCATTTTTTAGCATATTCTTACCTTTTTAGTTAACAACCTGATTATGATATATAAAACTAATTATTATTACAACAATAAATCTTCACAAAATTTACTTACTTTCTTTCTTATCTGAAGAAGTTTTTAATTGATTAAATATACTTAGGGTTTGAGTGATAAAACTACTTGGCTCTGAAAGATTTGCAGGTAAAATCACTGTATTAGTATCTTTAGCTAAATTACCGAATGCGTTAATATACTGCTCGGCTATTTTAAGAGATACCGCCTCGCTACCGCCAGTTTTTTGCATTGCTGATGCTATAGTCTCAATACTTTTAGCTGTAGCGGTTGCAACTAGACCAATCGCCTCCGACTCACCTTTTGCTCTATTAACTTGATCAGTATAAGAAGCTTCTGAATTTAGAACAATCTGTGCTTTTTCTCCTTCCGCATGGTTAATCTTTGCTTGTCTATTACCCTCAGACTCTAAGATTTGTGCACGTTTTTGACGCTCTGCCGCTACTTGTAACTCCATAGCTTTAAGGATAGATTGCGGTGGCTGAATATCTTTGATCTCATAACGCATACATTGTATGCCCCAGTTTATCGCTGCTTGGTTAATGGCTGCAACAATAGCAACGTTTAAAGTTTCACGTTCTTCAAAAGTTCTATCTAACGGTAATTTACCAATTTCCGAACGCATAGTAGTTTGTGCAAGCTGAGTTATAGCGTAATACGGATTATTGACACCGTAAGAAGCTGCCATTGGATCAATGATTTTAACATATAAAACACCATCAATAGATAATGTTACGTTATCGTTTGAAATAGCAGTTTGTGCAGTAACATCTATTGCTTCTTCTTTCAAAGTATGTTTATAAGCGACTCTTTGAATTACTGGAATTAAGAGATTCAAACCAGGTTGCAACACCTTATCGAACTTCCCTAATTTCTCTACTACCCAAGCTTGTTGCTGAGGCACAACTTTAACCATTTGTATTATAACCAAGATAGCTATGATACTAAAAATTAATAATGCATATTCCATATTAACACCTTTTTTATTTTCGTTTTTATCTTATATTGAAATTTTGGAAATTACTAGAGATATTATTGTAGGTTGGGAGTTAGGTGTCATTGCGAGGAGGCGAAGCCGACGTTGCAATCTCAGGAGTCTAAATTTTATGAGATTGCCACGCTCACTTTGTTCGCTCGCAATGACACAATCTAATAAGACCTATCTAAAATAAACCTAATAATAGAAAATAAATATTCTTTATAAATATTTTGAACTGGGATTTTGTTAAGAACGCTAATAGCTTCATTTTCTAAGCTATTCAGATGATTTATAATATCCTTACTAATTTTATGCTTTACCATCAAATCACATACTTTTACAAATTCTTCTTTAGTACGATTATCTGACTTTATCATATTTTTAAGATGGGCTTTATCGTCTTTCTCTAATTTGTCATATAAGAAGATTAACGGTAATGTAACTTTCCCTTCTAAAAAATCATCACCGATATTTTTTCCTACCTGCTTATCATTGCCAAGATAATCAAGCAGATCATCTATAACCTGAAATATAGTGCCAAGTAATCTTCCAAACTCTTCTATATCTTTAGAAATATCATCACTCTGATTTGCTATGATAGCTCCAACAGAACAAGAAGCACCAAATAATTCAGCAGTTTTAGACTTAACTATTTGCTGATATTCTTCTATATTTATAAGACGACGCTCGTTTAGCTTAACTAGCTGCACTACCTCACCTTCTGAAATTATTGCTGAAGCTTTTGCTAAAACATTCATGGCTTTAATAGAGCCAGAAGATACCATTAATTTAAATGATTGACTAAAAAGAAAATCACCGACTAAAATACTTGTTTTACTTCCCCAAATAACATTAGCAGTTGGCTTAAATCTTCGAAGCGTACTGTCATCTACTACATCGTCATGAAGTAGTGTTGCTGTATGAATAAATTCCACGGCACTAGCAAGCTTTATATGACTATCGCCATTATAATCAAACATTTTAGCAGTTATAATAGTTAATAGCGGACGAATTCGTTTGCCACCTGCTTCCAGTAAATATTTACCAACTTTCTCTATTAACTCTTCATCACTTTTTAAACAGCTAATAATCAAGTTATTTAACTGGGTTACTTCATCTTTTAAATCTTGCTGTATTTTTACTATAATATCCATTATTTTGTAATCTCTTGCCACATAGTTTCATTAATATCTTGAAACCCTGGTAGCATACATTTTTCTAGTATTTTTTGATGTTCTTTAAAATCCGGTATTAGTTCCATGATTTTTTCTTTTAAATTATCACCTGTTTTAACTTCTTTTACTGCTGCTTGGTATAAAGACAAATAATATAAAGGTAGAATTTTATTTATATCATCTATAGTACCTATTTTAGTTTTATTTAAATCTGATAAATCAAAATTATATTCAAAACTAACATCAGTTAAGTTAGAAGAATTTGGATGATCGGAAATAGTTTTAAAGAAAGATATAAAAGCATTTTTATAGATTTCTTTACTTTCTTCCGAAAGATTTTTATTTATATAAGAGCTTAGCACCTCCATTATTTTAGGATAATTATTGGCTATGATATCACCCTTACTATAAGAATCTTTAAATACACTTACTAATGTTTCGTTTGTTATATTAAATCCTGTTCTATTTGAATACAAACTTAGAGCATTTATTTGAGCTCTAGTTAACTTATTTAACTCAGTAAATAAACTAGCATTTAATTTAAAATCATATTCTCGGTTTTCCAAAATACTAAAATCAAACTCCTGATTACTATCTAAAACATAGCTTAGTTTAGAGTTTAAACTTTTATATGACTCATTATCTGAAAGTGTAAGCAAAGAGTTTTGCCTGTCATAATATTTTCTTATGAAACTCAAGAAGCTTGTTATAGAGTCTTGCTTTAGCTTAAATTTTGAATCTATCAAAAGATTAACGTTATTATTACCTAAACCATCTAACTTACCTTTATACAGTAAATTAATATTATTTTCAAAACTATTACTATTTATTTGTGCATTAGTAATTTCAATTGTTAAATCTTTAGCAAAGTCTTTAAAATTTGGGTTACCCGCAGTAATTAAAAAATTAGCTGAAAATTTAAAGTTATTATGCCATGCTAATCTATATAATAACAGCCCTGCTGGAATTATTCTATCTTCAAGATCACTCTGTATTATTTCTGTATCATAATTAATTTCTAATTTTTGTGGTATATTATCAAGAAAATCCTGTTTACTTGTATAGTATTTACTCTTATCAAATGCTAAATTAAATAGAGTATGATCTTCTTCATATAGCTTTTTATTATCTACCAAATCAAAAATTTCTGCTTTATTTAAAGTAAATTTAACATCTTCTATAAAATTTATTATTTCAAAAAAATCCTTTTTCTCTTTTACAATTTTAAATAATCCAAGACTTAAAGGCATTTTTGCGGATAATATACAATTATCATTATAAAATTTTACTCCAAAGCCTCTCTCAATTGGTTTAAATCTGCCAACTGCCTCTCCTGAAAAATCTACAAATATTTGCTGCTTTAATAAATCATAACCAATATTTATAGGTGAATTAAATTCGATTTTTCTATTAACGCTTTCTTCTTGCCAATTAATAATTGAAATACCAAATTTAAAAGGAAAACCATACGGCTTAGCTTTAGAAAATTTAACAAAATATTGCTGAGAATCATCGATATTAAGATAAATATCAGAATATTTTTGATTTATAGAATATGATAAGGAAAATAGGATTGCAAACCATAATATGCCATAAGTTAATACCGCAAGAATAGATACAAAAAATATTATTTTTAAAGTTTTTTTCATTTCTTTAAATTAAAGAAATATTTAATTTCATTCCTAGAGCAATCGCAGCACGATCAAGGGTATCAAGAGTAACATTAGGATTGTTAGGGTTTAGAAGTCTATTTACGGCTGATCTACTAGTTTCCATTTTTTCAGCCATTTCTGTTTTTGTTATATGTTTTTGTTCCATAATTTGCTTTATTTGTTCAGCAAGAATACGCTTATGGGCTACTGCTGTAACTTCTTCTAATATTCCTATTTCATTAAGAAAATTATCAAAATTAGAACCAATATACTTTTGATTAAGTTTATTCACAATTCTACCTCTTTTTTTCTTTTAAATGCTAAATCTAACTCTTTATTAGGAGTTTTTTGAGATTTTTTTATAATCCATGTAACAGAATCATTTCACTATCTACTATACAAAAAAATACTCTTCCTATTTTACCATCTGTTAAATTTGATCTTACTTCATACATTCCTTTACCTAAAGATTTACATATAGGCATTCCAACTGGCCAAGAGTATTCTATAGTTTTAATATCTGTACCAATAGTTTTACAATCTTTAGGTTCTAACTCAAGCAACCACTCACGTACTGGTTCTTTTTCACTGATAGATCGATAAAATTTTACATTAAGAGTTTTTGATATATTAAACATTATATTAATGTACTATAATTGGTACAATTTGGCAATTAAAAGTTTTTTTATATAATTATTATTGTCATCCCGCGACTTGATCGCGGGATCCAGTTAAAAATACGCTAGTATTTTTTATTGTTTTTCTGGATCCCGTGGACAAGTCACGGGATGACATCGAAGCCCCCTCATAGGACGGCATTATTAATATTTTATTTACACAACTCAGTATATTCTTTATTCAACTTTACAACATCCCAAATCCATAAGCTAATCATAACTATAAAAATTACTAATAGATATATTATTATAGAGTCAAAAGTAGCAGTAGGAATAATTATAAATATTAAGGACTGAATAAATGCACCGAGTGATTTACCAAATTTTGTACCTATTACCTCCACGGCAGCTTTACCCTTAGTTCTAAGTTCAAGCGATAACGGAATATACGCCATTTCTTTTGTTGAATCAAAAAGCGAGTATTTAGATGATTTACTCAGGATATTTTGAATTGCTCCAACAATTATTGCTGCATATAAAAGGTTAAAATTACCAAAACATGATCCTATTTCTTCGATAAAGATTATGAAAATAAAAAACATTAATCCGGTTATAGATAACATAATAGGTGTTAATAATGCAGAAACAAACCAACCGAGCCTTCTAAGAATATTGCTTCCTATGATCATGAAAGTGACGCATGATACACCCATCAAAATATTAAATCTGCCCATAAAATGAACATAATCTATAGTATTTGGATATAGTTCTTTTACTTTTGCTTTCCAAGGTCCTTCTACAATATTAATCAATAACCCGTAGCAGATTATTAATAATGCGATACGACCTATATATTTCGAGTTAATTACCAACTTAATACTTTCCAAAACCGAAAGTTTAGTTTTTGTTTTAGCCTTAACTTTCTTTAAATCTAAAACATTTATAGAATCAGTCAAAATAGATTTATTTATTATTCTAAATAGCAGCATAGAAATAACACCCGCTGCAACAATTATTGACATAATAGGTTGTAGCATCTCTGTTGTTTGAGAGGTTAAATTAACTGATGCATCAAAAGAATTAGGTAATAATTCAGGATCAATTATTTTGTTACCTGAAAAAAATACTAACACGCTACCTGCAAGTATTAGTCCCATATTACCAACCATCCCAAGGACTGGATAAAATCTTTTTGCTTTATTAGTATCAAAAATATGGTTAGCAAACTGCCAAAACATTAAGTTTATAACTACAGCACTCCATAACTCTGCAAAGATATACATAAGTCCATAGCTCCATTTACTGGCTATTTTAATAAACCATTTGAAGTTAGGGTAAGATGTTATTAAGTTATTTATTATTTCATTATTAGGGTGATAAGCTTCCTGATTTGGATAAATAATATATGCAAAAAATAAGAAAAATAATAAAAAGCTACCAACTATAATATAAAAAACATATTCAAAATTGAATTTATTACTGAGCTTAACGTAAAGTATTGTAAAGATCACACATGCGGGTAATACTAGCCATAATTTTAAAAAGCTAATAATCTCTGCCCCCATAGAGGGTACTACTAAGCTATCTTTTATAGAACGCAATGTTCCGAAATTGAAAAGGATACATAGCATCATTAATGCCATAGGTATGAAAAGCTTTAATTCCTTTCTTTCTATTGGCCAAATTATTTCCTTAACTTTCTCAAAAAAGGTTTTGGGCGGCAACATTTATATTGTAACCTTGCATAAAAATTAAATTCCATGAATCTTTTTAAATATTCATAGAATCTAAACTTTTAAATCTCTTACTCATTAAAGTCAATTAAAATCTTCATTACCCCAAGGAGTAAACTCTCTATATCGCCAATAATATTTTTCAATCTCTTGATACTTTTCTATAATATCTTTTGTCCATTTTATTTCATTATTATTCCATGGTTTTTTTTTACCAGCATAATGCATAATAAAATATGAAAAATAAGTATCTCTATCTATAAAGTAGGTATAAAAATTCCATCTCATAGATAATGGATATATGTAATCATGAAAAGCAATATTTAATAAGTCTTGATCAGGATAAGCAAAACTACATTTTGAATTATGCATTGCATCTAAAATCATATTCTTTGCTTGCTTTTCACGCATATTTTGTAGATTTAGAAATACTATACCACTATTTTTATAAAAATAATTTATTTTCCTATTACACTCTTCTTCTACTTTTAAAGTACAATAAGTAAGAGCTGTATCCATACTACCAGCAACTATATAGTTTGACATATCTAACTTTTTGAAAGAATTTAAATCACGCAACACAATAATATCTGCATCAAGATATAATACAGAGTCTAAGTTCGGAAAGACTTCATCAAAATATAACCTATACATTACCAAAGGAGGCCACATATCTAAAAATTCTATTTTTTCATTAGCTAAATTTAAGTCTAATACAATTTCAGGAAAAGGAATAAAATCTATAGAATAGTCCCTTATATGTTTCATAGAAGCTAATTTTTCCATTGATTCTTCTGTAAGCGAATCTTTTGGATTCATCACAATATGAAATTTATAAAAACTATCTAAATCACTATTTATTAAACTTGAAGCGATAACTGTCGCAGCGTGCCGAGCAAACTTATCATTAATAATCAATGCTATATCTAATACATTATCTTGTTTTATGCCAGTTAACTTAATTACATTTTGCATTTCCTCTATGGCAAGCTTATAATCAAGCTTTATATCCTGCTCATTAAGTGAGGGTCTACCAAGTAGGTGAATCATGCTAAGCCTATACAAACATCTTGCTGTAAGCTCAGCTATATTAAGAGAAATTAGACTTTTTAGAGCAGGAATTTCATCTTTTGTATAACCGCTAAAATATTTTATTAAGTCAGAATCATTTTTTATATTCAAATGTTCTTTTACTTCTTTTTCATAACCTGAAATTATTAATTTTGCTAAATTAATCGCAGCATTTTTAGTATATAAAGTATCAAGCCCATAACTACCATTCTTAATTGCTTTATATTTCTCTACTAAAGTAGCATCCTCACCCGAATATAGCCGTAGCAAACAATCATAACCTTTTGCAACTTCTAAACGCACCTTTCCGTCTTCTATTTTGAAAGTACAAATTTTTTCTAATTTTACCTTATCTTTAACGCTTAGCGGCTTATCTTCTAGCTTCTCAAGTGCTGAATCAAAACTGAATAGATCTTCACGCATAACACTATAAAACTTTTGATAGCTGTAGGTAGAGATATCCCTAATACAATAATTTTCTGAATGCATTTTATGATTACTCGTGAAAAATCCTATAACAACTATAAACATTATTAAAATTAGAAGAAGTAACAGAGGAATTTTAATGGTAGCAAAAATATTTTTTTTAGACCTTTTTTTGAACATTTAAATTTATAACTAATTAGTTTAAAAGAATTTATCAATTAATAATAAAACCCGCAATAATTATATTAGATTATTTAGCTATTTTCATTTATTATTTATAATTTTGACGTTATTTATAACAATTAAAACAATATGTCACGCAGTTTATCTATTATTTGGTTATTTGGACTTATTAGCGGCTTTAACATAATGATTACCGGTAATACATTAAATTATTGGCTTGCTAAAGAAAATATAGCTTTGCAAACGATAGGTTTACTATCACTTATAACTTTGCCCTACTCTATCAATTTTTTATTTGCTCCAATATTCGATAGTTTAAGGATTAAATATTTAGACAAAATTTTTGGTCATAGGTTATCTTGGATTTGCTTAACTTCCATAGTACTAGTATTTTTTGTATATATTTTAAGCTTTTTAAATCCTTTTGATAATTTATTATTATTTGCCTCTATCTCATTGATTATTTCATTTTTTAGCTCTATGCAAGATACTATATTAAGTGCTTTTAGGACAGAAATAGTTAATAAAGAATCTCTTGGTTTTGCTTCAGGAATATATATATTCGGTTATCGATTCGGTATGCTAATTGCAAATTCAGGAGCTATATATTTATCCATCTATTTAACTTTCAACGAAATATATAAAATTTTTGCAATCTTAATATTTGTTTATCTTATTTTACTTATAGTTGGTGTAAAATATTGTAGATTTGATCAAAATAACGATATAGAGCAAACCACAGATAATAACAACGGTACTTTTGCTTTTATAAGGAACATTCTAAAGCCGATAGGATCTATTTCTTTTATTATATTAGTCTTCCTAGTATTATATAGATTACCTGATAATTTTATTAACGTCATGATCAACCCGTTTTTACTTCATTTAGAGTATGATGCTTTTGAAATAGCAAGTGTCGGAAAGTTTTGGGGAGTTATGGGTGCTATCGTTGGCGGATTACTCGGTGGTTTTATTATGAAGAAAAAGAATATATTAGATAGCATACTACTATTTGGTATTATTCATGCTTTAGCTCATATATTATTTATTATTCTTAAAATATACGGAAAGAATTCCACCCTATTATTTATTACAATAGGAGCGGAAAGTATTACGGGTGGTATGACGATGACCGCTTATATAGCTTTTATTTCATCATTATGTCAAAGCAAGTTTCGTGCTACACAATATTCATTCTTTTCATCAATGATGGGTATTTCTAGATCAATTTTTCCAATAATTTCAGGTTATATAGTAGTAAATTTTGGCTGGCAAAATTTCTTTTTATTTACTACTATTATAACTATTCCATCTTTAATAATATTATTAAAAATAAAAACTAAATTACAACAATGAATGATATTTTAACTATTTTCTTACATGCAATAATTTTACTTTCATCTTCGATTATACAAAGTATTTTTATATTAAATCAAAGTGCAAAATATTGTAGCTTTAAAAAAGCTTTACCTAGTATGATCGCTGGTTGTATAAGTTATAGCATTATTATATACATAATTATCTTTAATACTGAGTTCTTGTTTATTTATATGCTATGGTTCATAGCAATACCTATTTTTGTAGTTGGGTTTATTTTTTTCATGTATATGGGCTATAATACCTGGCATCAATCATACTTTAATTCGACAAACATCCCTAAATCGGTTTCTATTCAAAAACTATTTTTAGAACCTATATATATATTAGTATTATCAATATTTAATCCTTTTATTTTAGATATGCTAAATACAGTTCTTTATAAATATCGAGATTATAATACTAAAGTAATATACATACTTATATCTATTTATGTATGGTTTTTATTATTATCAACAATTGGTTATAATATTAGAAAACTAAGTAAAGGAGCTATAATTTTAAAAATACTTAATAAGGTAGGAGCTATAACAATTTGGGGAATAGCACTACTATATTTACCGCAAACAATAATTACTATAAAATCTTGGATAAATTGGTTAAGTTAAAATGAACGAAATATTAAATGCATTTTTTCATGCAATACTCTTAGCACTTGGCTTAATCGTACCTTTAGGAGTACAGAATATTTTTATATTTAATCAAGGAGCTACACAACCAAAATTTCAAAAGGTTCTACCTAGTATAGTATCTGCTTCTATATGTGATACTATTCTTATTTGCTCTGCCGTTTTTGGTTTATCTTTGATAATTTTTGAAATCCCCACCTTAAAACTTACTATACTCATTTTAGGATTTATTTTTTTATTATATATGGGATATAATACTTGGAATCAGCCGCCTCTTGATCTTACTAAAAATAACTCGAACGCACTTTCAGCTAAAAAACAGATTCTATTTGCTATATCAGTATCGATATTAAATCCACATGCAATTATGGATACAATAGTAGTAATAGGTACAAGTGCCCTAAAATATCAGGGACTTACAAAAACTATATTTACTTTAACTTGTGTGTTTGTATCTTGGATATGGTTTTTCTCTTTGGGTCTTGCTGGTTATAATGTAAGAAAGCTGAATCAATCACTTTCATCTGAGAGATGAAAGTTTGTTTTATAGCGACTAGAAGTCGCATATCAAGCTAAAGCTTATTCAAGCCGTATGTGAGAGAAATCATGTCTGGTTCATGTACCTCAATATGTCTTTAATCATAAGTAAACTGTTAGGTGATTTCCTGAAGTGTTGAACTCATGGTGCTTATGATGCAATGCATCATGGCGCACATGGCAAGCTAAAGCTTTTCCATCTGGAAGATGGAGGTTTTAACCACCAAAGGGACTATAAAAGTAGCACGATTTTAGCTATAGTTAATAAAATAGCAGCTATTATAATTTGGGCAGTAGCTCTTTATATAGGAATACAAATATTATATGAAGTCGATTTTATTAACTAGAAGCTGGGAAGCTAATTTAGAAACTACTCAGGAAATAGATAATCATGTCTTAAATTTTCATTATATTAACTGCCCTATAATTAAGTATAAAACTCTAGATTTTGATATTAATATTTGGGGGGGTTACTCAAATATAATAATAACTAGTAAATACGCCGCTGCAATTATTGCTGAATATAAATTAAATCATAACATTTGGGTGGTAGGAGATAAATCAAAACAATTACTAGAAAACAAAAGTTTAAAAATAGCTTATACTGCTAAAAATGTAGATGATTTAATTCAGCATTTTCCAAGTGATTTATACAAACAAACTATATATCTATCTTCAAACGAAATTACTAAAGATTTGCCTGATAAGCTAAAACGTTATATTATTTATAACGTAGAATATTTAAATGAGCTTCCGTTATCTGTTGTAAAAGAACTTAAGAACTCTGTTGACTTTGTAATGCTTTACTCTCAAAATAGTGCTAAGACTTTACTAAAGTTGTTAAATGAAAATAATTTATTAGAATACTTACAAAATAGTTTAGTCATAGCTATAAGTTTAAAAGTTGCAAATATAGTTAGACCTTTTTTTAAAAATGTGGTTTATTGTGATGACCAAAATCCTAACGATTTAATCAAATTATTATTTGAAAATGCAAAAATTCAATAGTTTATTTAAAAGTAGAAATATCTTTTTTATAGCAATAGTAATATTTACTTTATCCTCTTTCACACTTTATAATAATAGGAGCGATATTTTAAAATTATTTAAAAGCGAAAATAAAAACTTAAGTCAGACTCTTGACACCCCAGATGAGATTGAAACAAATATTAAAGAAACAAAAGAAGAAGCACCTTTATTATCTGCTAAGACACTTTTAAAATACGTAGACTCCTTAAAATTTCCTGAGGCTCCTACTGCTACATTAGAACAAAAACCTGATCATCAACCTAAAATATATTCACCTGATTACATTCATTATCTGCTAAATGTAAATCTATTAACATATAATTTTTTACAAGATCAGGAATATAGTAAAGAGTTAATAGTGTTAAAATCTCTGCCGCTACCTCAGGATATAAAAAATATTTTAACAAACTTAGAAGAATATAATAATAATTACCTTATTTCTAAATTTGAAAAAGTGGAGGTGATTTTTCCATTGAATCATAAATGGCTTGAAAAATTTATTAAAATTGAGAAAAGATCTTCTAATATAATTATAAAAGAACAAGATAAATTATTGATCCTAGAAAAATTAAAATATCTAATTAATTTTCTTTATTCAGAAAAGTTTATGCAGGAGTTTATAAATAAAGATGTTTAGATTATTATTAATATGTGCTGCTCTTTTTCTTCTTTATTTTGGCTTTACCTTAACGCAAAGCTTTGATTCAAAGGTTTTCATTAATTTATATAATTATAATATTGAAACCACTTTTTTCTTTAGTCTAATAAGTTTAATTTTATTAATAGTACTTGGTTTTATCATAATAAGATTTTTGATATTAATTATCGATTTACCAATTAAGATACATAATGTTTTTAGTAATCGTAAAATCAATAATGATAGATATTCATTAGTTCTAGCCTTTGCAAAATATATTACCGGTAATAAAACTAAAGCAGGCTCTATTGCTCGAAAAAATTCATCTTGTGAAAACTTAAAAGAATTTCATAACTTAATTTTAGCTGAAACAGAAGAGGACATAGATAAGAAAATTGCTTATTTACAAAATCTTTCTAAATCGAAAGAATTTGCTTTTTATAGCAATAAAAACCTTGCTAAACTTTTTTATGACAAGGCACTTTATCAGGACGCAGAAAATTATGCCGTTAAAGCCTATAATATAAATGAATATGATACAGATAATTTGGTTACTTTAGCTTATTGTTATGGGCAGCTTGCTTTATGGTCTAAATTTACTTTTATCACAAACAAGATTGCCAAACTCCATAAACCTATACCTATTTCAGACACTTTAAAAATTGCTGATTATTATTTATTAGCAAATGATGCGGAATGTTTAGAATCGGCTATAAATACCAATTTTATAAATATCCCATTACTAGAGCTTTATTTGAATTCAAATAATAATCTGAATGATAAGAAAAAGATCAAAATATTGAAAGATGCTTTTCAAATTGTGCCGTCTCTAGAAATAGTAAAGCTCTTTAAAAAATTCACTAGCCTATCAGATGAACAAGTTTATGAAGAATTAACAAAAGATATAGATGCCAAAAAAGATGAGATATTAATTTTAGCATTAAAATCTTATTTAGAGTTGTAGAAACATCATTGCGGGAAAGATGCGGGCTTTGTTATGTAGATCGTTTTCCCTTGTCACCCCGTGGCGGCATTGCCCGCGTGGATCGAAAAATGCCCTAAGGTAGTCATACCGTGGCTTGGGAACTAGATCCAGAAAATAATAAAAAATACTAATTTTATTAGTATTTTTAACTGGTTCTAGTTCATAAATCACGGGATGACAGGGGAGAATGATCCACGTAGGCAATGCCCTACCGAGAGCGTTTTTCTATCCATACGGGGCAAGCCTCACGCAAGAATGACATAGTTGGTAACAATTACCTCAATTCGGCTTTCTTAAGCTCCTCCAAGTTACACGATCCTGTACACATCATAGTAATTTTAAGCTGCTCTATTATTAGTTGTATCTCTTCAGATACTAGATTTTCTGAAAGATCAGCTGCTTTTAAAAATGGACCAGCAAGACCAAAAATATCCGCTCCCATGCGAATAGCTTTAGCTCCATCAATACCTGATTTTAAGCCACCACTTGCAATAATTGAAATATCCTTTGAAGCTTCCCTTACCATTTTAATAGAATCCAGCGTCGGAATTCCCCAATCGATAAAACTACTAGCTATACGATTTTGTAATGAATTTGTAGCACGATAAGCTTCCACCTGACTCCAAGATGTTCCACCACTGCCTGCAACATCAAGAGTTTTGACTCCTATATCTATAAACTGTTTGGCTGTTTTTTTAGACAAACCAAATCCTACTTCCTTGATAATTACAGGGACAGAAAGATAATTTACGACTTCTTTTATTTTAGGTAAAAGATTTTCCCAATTTTTATCACCTTCCGGCTGCGTTAATTCTTGTAATATGTTCAAATGTAAAATTAAAGCATCAGCTTTAACGCTATCTACTAAATACTGACATTGTTTTGGTGTTACACCATAATTGAGCTGCACCGCACCAATATTAGCAAGCAATACTATATCAGGGGCATTATTACGTACAGTAAATGTATCTAAAGTACTTGGTTCTGAAAGCATAGTACGCATAGAACCAAGTCCCATAGCAATACCTGCTTTTTGAGCAGCAGCAGCTAATCTTTGATTAATATCTCTTGCTCTAGGCGTTCCGCCCGTCATGCTAGAAATTAGGATAGGTGCTTGTAAGGTTTTATTTAAGAAAGTGGTAGTTGTATTTATACTACTATAATTGATTTCTGGTAAGGCATTATGCACAAACTGAACCGACTCAAATCCGCTACTTAAGCCAGATTCAACATTTTTGGTAAGATTAATTTCGATATGGTCTTGTTTTCTTTTTATGTCTAACATGCATTATGTCATTATCTAATAAATAGAAGAGTATACCGCAAATACTTCAAAAGTTGGTAAGTCAAATAAGCGGTGAGTCTGCGGAATGTAGATAAACTACGTGAGCAAAGACAAAGCACGAAATTTAGCTTATACGAAGATCAACTTCAAAAAGAGCAATGAGTTTATAAGACGAGGAGCGGAGCGTATACTTAATACGTGAGCACCGCAGTACTTATAGAACGACGTAGCCAATTTTTGAAGTTCTATCTGAGTATTTACCAAATCTTGAAGTATTAAAGGTATATACTACTTCTTATCCATATCAGCGAATACTTCTTCCCACGAGCCAGTAGTTGCTGCTTTTGAATATTCGGTTGCTCTATTTTCAAAGAAATTTGTATGCTCAACACCGTTTAGCATTTCATCAAGCCATGGTAGAGGGTTATTTTTTACCATGTAAATATCTTTCAACCCTAGCTGAAACAAACGCCTGTCTGCGATATATCTAATATATAATCTTACCTCATCAGCCGTTAGCCCTTCAATTCCCCCTACTTCAAAAGCAAGAGCAATAAACGCATCTTCAAAATGTACAATAGTTGTACAAGCTTTATAGATACGACTACGTAAATTTTCTGTCCAGACTTCAGGATTTTCTCTAACGAAAGTTTTAAAGAGCGTAATAATAGAATTAGTATGCAGCGTTTCATCACGCACTGACCAAGCAATAATCTGCCCCATACCTTTCATTTTATTAAAACGTGGAAAATTAAGCATAATAGCAAAAGATGCAAATAGCTGTAATCCTTCGGTGAAAGCTCCAAATACTGCGAGCGTAGTTGCTATATCCTCGTTAGTAGCAACCCCAAATTGCTGCATATAATCATATTTATCTTTCATTTCCTTATATTTAAGAAACGCAGAATATTCTACTTCCGTCATCCCTACAGTATCAAGCAAATGCGAGTATGCTGCAATATGTACTGTTTCCATATTAGAAAAAGCAGATAACATCATCATTACTTCAGTGGGTTTAAATACTCGTGAATAATGCTTCATGTAGCAATTATTTACTTCAATATCAGCTTGTGTAAAAAAGCGAAATATTTGCGTTAATAAATGCTTCTCACCTGGGGTTAAATTATATTTCCAATCTTTAACATCATCAGCAAGCGGCACTTCTTCCGGTAGCCAATGAATTTTTTGTTGAGTATGCCAAGCTTCATATGCCCAAGGATATGAAAATGGCTTATAAATTGGACTTGCATCAAGTAATGACATATGCTTTCTTTTTATTTATTTTTTAATTTTTCTATTTCTTCTGTAGGTAACCCACTTATTCCCGTACCTTCTTCGCTTTGATCAGCAAACATAACTTGTAAATTCATCTATTGGATCTAAATATTTTTGCATAACATTATTATTACTGGCAAGCTAAGCATTCTTCATACTTATTAGCTTCGGCTAGTTCGTCATTTTGTTTTTCTAAATCTTTAAAATCTCCCTTTAATACATCATGCGAAACTTTATCAGCTCGTTGAATTGATGTTGATCTACAATAATATAAACTTTTCACTCCTTTTTTCCAAGCTCTAAAATGAATATCATTTAGATATTTTTTGCTAACATTACCAGGTAAAAAGACATTTAAAGATTGTGCCTGAGTAATATAAGGCGTGCGGTCGCTTGCTAGCTCTATCAGCCAATTTTGATCAATTTCATAGGCAGTTTTAAAGACTTGCTTTTCTTCTTCAGTTAAGAATGTTAGATGCTGCACTGATCCTTCGTGAGTACTAATTGAAGACCAAACCTGATCATTATTAAATCCTTTTTCCTCTAATAGCTTTTCTAAATGCTTATTACGTACATTAAAAGAACCAGTTAGGGTTTTCTGTACAAAGCTATTAGCGGCAAATGGCTCTATTCCTGGTGATGCATTTCCTGCTATTACTGAAATTGAAGCAGTAGGAGCTATTGCTGTTTTGTTACTAAAACGCTCATTGCTCCCTGCATCCAATGCATCAGGACACGCCCCTTTCTCTTTACCGATTTTAACAGATGCTTCTTCTACTTCCTTAGATACATATTCAAATATTTTTTTATTCCAAACTTTTGCCATAACCGACTCTATCGGTACTTTTTTCATTTGCAGGAACGAGTGAAACCCCATAACACCAAGACCAACGCTTCGCTCACGAAAAGCTGAGTATTTAGCTCTTGCCATAGTATCAGGTGCTTTATTGATGAAATCTTCTAAAACGTTATCAAGAAATAGCATAATAGTTGGTATGAATTCTTTATCATCTTTCCATTCTTCATAATATTCTAAATTTAAAGAAGAAAGACAACAAACGGCAGTTCTTGATTTGCCTAAATGATCGATACCGGTTGGCAATGTAATTTCACTACATAGATTGGACATCTTAACATGTAAACCTAACTTTTTATGATGCTTAGGTATTGATTTATTAACACTATCAATAAATAAGAGATAAGGCTCGCCGGTTTCTATTCTGGTGGTAAGTAACTTTACCCATAAATCTCTTGCTCTAACTTTAGTTACAACTTTTTTGGTAGCAGGACTAATAAGCTCGAAGTCTGTATTATTTTCAACGGCTTGCATAAATTTATCGGTTATAGCAATACCGTGGTGAATATTAAGAGATTTTCGGTTAACATCGCCCCCTGTCGGGCGTCTTATGTCAATAAATTCTTCGATTTCAGGATGATCAATAGGTAAATATACTGCTGATGAGCCTCGTCTAATCGAGCCTTGAGAAATAGCAAGGGTCATAGAATCCATCACCTTAATAAAAGGTATAATGCCTGATGAATGTCCCTTATTATGAATTGCTTCATTAATAGACCTAACATTACCCCAATAACTACCTATCCCACCACCGCGTGAGGCAAGCCAAACATTTTCCGTCCACAAATTTACTATGTCATTTAAACTATCATCGGTCTCATTTAAGAAACAAGAAATAGGTAGCCCCCTATCAGTGCCACCATTACTTAAGATCGGTGTTGCAGGCATAAACCACATTTTGCTCATATACTCATATAGCTTCTGAGCATGCTCTTTATTTTCAGCATAATAACTAGAAACACGAGCAAATAAATCTTGAAAATCTTCACCTTTCATAAGATATCGATCTCGTAAAATTGCTTTACCAAAAGGCGTAAGTAAATCGTTATAATTATTATTGATATTTATTTGAAATTTGTTTTTTTTTGCTGTGCTCATTATAAGTACTAATGGGGTTGGTAGAAGCTAATCAAGTATAAAACTTTTTCTTAAGTAGACACTATAATAAGAGTTTATTCAACATAAATATTTATAATTATTTTAGATTTACCCCTTGACAGTTGATAGTTCAAAGCAAACTCAAGCGAGTATTAAATTTTCTTAAATTTTATAAATTATGTGGGATAGTTGCATTATTGTAATGATAGTATTTTGAGAAATAAGTTTTAACTTGTCCAATCCAGCTCTACATAATTCAGTTTAGAAGACTCTCCAATTTGATTAGTAGGATTTGTATTATTTACACTTAAATTTTTAGAAGTACGATCGTAATAATCTAACGTGTCTTCATCGTTATAACGAGGTTGTAATTGTTCATTTTTGGTGAATTTTAAAGGATCAAACATTTCTATATATTTTAATACGTATTCTAAATATTCTTTTTTTTCTTTATCTAAAGTAACATTATTTTCATTTGAGTAATTATATAGCTTTTGTAAAAAAGTATAATATTTATCGCCTTTAAATAATTCATAATGAGCAAGGAACAGCATATTAATATCTTTAACCTTTTCTGTTATTAATATTTTTTCAAAAAGCTCTAAATTATAAGTATGAAGAGCTACACATATAATATTGTTATGCGTTATTTTACTTTTTATTATTTTAATTTTTTCGGAGAAAGTATATTTAGACCACTTCACAATTTGTATACTCAGGTAGAATTTCAAAAATTGGCTACGTCGCCTTTGTAAGCCCTTAGCTGCTCACGTATTAAGTAACTGCTGCCGCTCCACGGCTTACAGCCTCTTTGCTCTTTTTGAAATTGACCTTCGTCTACCAGCTTTTCGTTCACTTGCAGCAACCTTATTCTTTGAGGAAATTTTTAGGCTTTCTATAATAAATTGTATTATAAAATTTATCACTTTCTGGGAATTTTCGAGTACGGATAGAAAAGTTACCGAAATTTCTGATTTCAATACGGTTCTGTTCTTTTAGAGAATTGCTTAAATAATCAAGGATTAAATTCACAGAATCACTTACATCTTCTTTAGAAAGATAATCCAGCTGCTTATGTATTTTATTTACCAAATCAATTTTAGTAGCCATAATTAGAAATTGCCTTAATTCCATTAAAACTATTTTTGAAAAAACTAGGGACTAAACTGTCGAAATCTTCAAGCATCATTTCCACTAATTTAGGTTTTGGTTTTAGCTGATAGTCTTTAATTTTTAATTTAGCATCGATTTTTTTCTCATCTTGCAACCATTTTAAGGCTGTATCCTCATTACCTATACTGTCTACCAACTTTAGTTTTACAGCTTGACGACCTGAATATATTCTGCCATCAGCAAGTTTTTTGACTTCATCTATAGGAATTTTACGTCTTTCAGCAACAAGTTCAATAAAAAAATTGTAAGTATCTTCTATATTTTCCATAACCGCTACTCGCACATTTTCAGTTAGTTTTTCAGTAGGGTTTGGGGCAGCTTTAAGCTCACCTGATTTAAAATTAAGAAAAGTAATGCCAAGCTTTTGTGCAAGGTCAGTTATCTCAGCAGTCTGTAATATTACCCCAATTGAACCAGTTATAGTTCCATTATGGCTAATGATATAATCACCAGCAAGAGAGATTAAATAACCACCACTTGCTGCCATTGTTCCCATAACTATAACTACTGGCTTTTTTTCTGATATTTTAAGTAGAATATTATAAATTTTTTCTGAACCTACTACTGTACCACCTGGGGAATTTACATTAACTATTAAGGCTTTAATATGAGAATCATCAACAATTTTCTTAAGCTTTTTATCACGCTTCTCATCTTCAAGTATTATGTCGTCAATTAATACCGAAGCTATATAATCATCATTATTATTGGCTAAAACTTCCGTTGGAACAAAATCTTTACAAATTAAGAAGAATGAAACACCAATTAAAATAATTGCTATTAACTTCCAAACTAATAAACGAGATTTTATTTGTTTTCTTTCAATTAAATAATCAGGTGTTATATTCATTTTGCAATATATTTTTTAGTTTTCGTCATTGCGAGGAGAGGTTGGTTCGTGGATCAATTTTTCCGTCATTACGAGAAGAAACTGAAAGTTTTGACGAAGCAATCCCAGGATGTTTTACTAGATTGCCACGTCGTTTCACTCCTCGCAATGACATACATACCCTATTTACGTTCTGCTGGGCTTTTCATCATCTCAAAGAACTCATTATTAGTTTTAGTATGTTCTAACTTTTTAAGCAAGAATTCTATTGCTTCACTGCTACCCATTGGGTCGATGATGCGGCGAAGAACCCACATTTTATTTAGTACTATTTTATCAACTAATAAATCTTCTTTTCTAGTTCCTGATCTAGTTATATCAATAGCTGGGTAAATACGTTTATCAGCAATCTTACGATCTAACACTATCTCAGAGTTACCTGTACCTTTAAACTCTTCGAAAATCACTTCATCCATACGAGAACCTGTTTCAATTAGAGCCGTACCGATTATAGTAAGTGAACCACCATTCTCAATATTTCTTGCAGCACCAAAAAATCTTTTCGGACGCTGAAGTGCGTTAGCATCAACACCACCAGTTAATACCTTACCAGATGATGGAACTACAGTATTATAAGCACGAGCAAGACGTGTTATTGCATCAACTAAAATTACTACATCTTTCTTATGTTCTACTAAACGCTTTGCTTTCTCAATCACCATTTCCGCAAGCTGTACGTGCCTACTTGCTGGCTCATCGAAAGTAGAGCTAACAACCTCACCACGCACGGAACGTTGCATATCGGTCACTTCTTCCGGTCTTTCATCTATTAACAGCACTATTAAAAATACTTCTGGATTATTGGTGGTAATAGCATGGGCGATATTTTGTAATAACACAGTTTTACCGGTACGAGGAGGTGCAACTATTAAAGCACGCTGACCTTTACCCATTGGAGCGACTAGTTCAATAACACGTGTACTAAAATCTTTGCTGTTATCTTCAAGCTCTAAGCCCAATTTTTCATCAGGATATAAAGGGGTTAAATTATCAAAATTGACGCGGTGATAAGCTTTAGAAGGATCTTCAAAATTTACTTTATTTACCTTAAGTAGAGCAAAATAACGCTCTCCCTCTTTTGGAGCTCTTATTCGCCCTTCCACAGTATCACCAGTACGAAGACCAAAGCGACGAATCTGACTTGGAGAAATATAAATATCATCAGGTCCTGCTAAATAGTTTACTTCAGGAGAACGCAAAAAGCCAAACCCGTCAGGCAAAACTTCAAGTACTCCCTCGCCTACTATTGAACCACCCTGCTCTACAGATTTCTTTAAAATTGCAAAAACTAATTCTTGTTTACGCAAAGAACTAACATTTTCAATTTTTAGCTCTTCTGCCTGAGCTTGTAATTCTTCAGGCAATTTACGTTTTAATTCTTTTAAATTAATTATATTGCCGTTTTCTGCATAATGATTATTAAATTCAGGATTATTTAGTTGTTCTGGGGATTCTTTATTAGTTATACTCATTATTTTTATTATAATAGATTATAGTTGATATGAATGAAAAATTTAATTCCTTAAATGTAGAGGAAATATTACGTTGTTTTAAATTAGGAATCAAACTAGATTTTTAGATTTATTCTTGTGGCTTGAAGAATTAATTTTATTTGTTAGCTTTATAAAGCTTTAATATATGTAAAAGGATATTAACAATCTAAAAGCATATTGTCAAGTATATAGATGAAATTATAGAAACATATCAAAGATTATATCTATTAACTAACATCCTATCATCTCTATATCTATTATCAAATTTGGGAATAAATTTTGTTCATAAAATGACAACTCTTTTATTTCTCTTTCCGTGTAAGTCTTGTCTCTAGAAGATTCTAGCTCATAACTTGATAATATATTATGCCACATCTCAAGATCTTTAATATTAAGAGTTGCATGTTTGTATTTTAAACATATTCCTGTTATATTTTTTATCTTTTCTTTACTTTCTCTCAGTTTTTTATAGAGATTTTTAAGATAATTCACATATAGATTAGAAGCATCCAAGCCATTTGATCCTATAAATGTTACATCCGCCCCATGCTCTTTTAGAAAATATGCAATTTTTAAACTCCCATTTTTAACGGCTATCGTAAAAGGTTGATATTCCTGCCCTAAATTAATTTCATCACCTTTTTTTAATAATAGTTCTATAACCTCTCTATTTCCACTTCTAGCTGCTTCAATTAAGGGAATATCTACGGGGTAATGTGTAATAGCTCTTGTATTTTCTGGTTTAATATTAATTTTGGTTTCTTCATCATTTAGTAAAATTTCAATTATTTCTATTTTATTTTTAAAAGAAATAGATAAAGATAATAGAAAACTATTTTCTACTTTCTCATCTAATGTTTTATAGTCCCTTTGGTGGTTAAAACCTCCATCTTCCAGATGGAAAAGCTTTAGCTTGCCATGTGCGCCATGATGCATTGCATCATAAGCACCATGAGTTCAACACTTCAGGAAATCACCTAACAGTTTACTATCGTCTTTATCACACAGTGTGGTAGAAATTGTTTGTGCACGCAGTGACTGTAGATCTAATAGTGGTAATGTACCGATTATATGATTAAAGACATATTGAGGTACATGAACCAGACATGATTTCTCTCACATACGGCTTGAATAAGCTTTAGCTTGATATGCGACTTCTAGTCGCTATAAAATAAACTTTCATCTCTCAGATGAAAGTGATTGATTAAAGAAAAAATTTTGAAATAGTTCAAAATTATTAGCATGAATAGCAGCTTCTAAAACAGATTGGTAATTAATTTTTACTCCATATATAAGTATTAAACCATCTATTAAATCTAAACGCTCATTTAATACTGAGAAATATAAAGCATCCCGACCAAAATCGTCTTTAATATGAAGCTCTTCTTTACTAAGATAATTTATAAGTATTTTTACTGTCTTAAAATCCTTGTTTTTAAATACCGCAAATATAGGTCTACAACCATCATGATTTTCAATATTCGGTTTAAAGCCATAACGCAATAGCATATTAACCATTTTGTTATTTTTATTTATGGTTGCAGTTAATATAATAGGATTACCGGCGATCTCAAAACCAAGAGGATGGAGTTCTAAAGGTCCACAAAGATTTGCTTGAAAATTTTGTAGTTGTTTGTCTTGCTGAAACTTTAGAATATAACGCTCCGCTTGCTCAATATCATTATTTTTGACAGCATCTCATAAAGCTATTTCTTCTGGAGTTTCAGCAATGTAGTATTTTTTAGTAAGAGATAGAGGCATAATAATTTTGTGAAAACATTATGATATGGTAAAATGTCATTCTTATAAAAATAAGAACGACATTTTATTTTTAAGAATCTTTACTATCTCTAATTTCTTTGACTATGCTTAATAATTGAGGAAAATCTACTGATCCTGGGATTAACCTAGCATTAATTACATATGCAGGCACACCCTGAATTTTAAGATTTCTAGCTATCTGCATATTTTGAGCGATTAAATCTCTTACATCAGAACTATCAGCTATCTCTTCAACTTCCGTAATATTTAAGTCATTTTTAGCTAATAATTCTTCAACAGTTTCTTTAGAAATATTTCTTATCTTCATTAATTCACTATGAACAGCTTTAAATTTGCTAGGATTAATTTTATAAACTGCTAAAGCTATTTTTGCTAAATAATCAGAGGCATCACCAAGTATAGGTAATGGTCTTAACAAAATTTTCACCTCTGGATCATTTTGTAATAACTCATTTAAAGAAACATCACCTTTTTTACAGTAGGAACAAGAATAATCATAAAAAGCAACTATAGTTATATCACCTTCTTTATTACCTATAACAGGAAAATTTTGGCTATTCTCGATATCTAATTTGTTATCCTTAATATAGCTATTAACTTTGGTTTCACTTTCTTGTACTTTACGCTTTTGTAGATTTTCTATTGATTGTATTATTATTTCAGGAGTACTAAGTAAATATTCTTCGATAATCTTCTTAACTCTTTCTTCTTCGCATTGTTGAGGCTCTTCATTTTGTTTAACTTCTATGGAAACAGGTTTTGTAGAAGAAGTTTTTATAGTCTTAAAAATAAATAAAACGCCTATAATTACTACAAATATAACTAATATCTTTCCAATAATATGCTGCATAAATAACCTTTAAAATTAATTTTATTTTGTTTCGGGCTAAGATACGTCATTGCGAGGAGATGCAACTCCTACTGTGTCATCCCGTGGCTTGACCGCGGAATCCAGAAAAACAATAAAAATATTACATATTTTTTCCTGAACCCCGTGAATAAATTACGGGGTGACAACCACAGCTGTCGAAAGTAGATATACATAGTTATAATCTAAACTTTATAAGATCAATATTGCCCCCAGACAATATTATAATATCACGAATTATTTCCTTCTCTAGTAATAAGCAAAATCGTAATAATGGAATCTTAAAACCCTTTAATTTATTTATATTTTTAAATATGGTAAATAGAATTGCAGCTATTAATATGCTATATAAATATACTCTCATTCCATTTTGAGAATGACTGATAAAATGTTTAAACTGTAAATGCTGTTTTATGAATTTAAAAAATACTTCTATATCCCATCTTTTCTTATATATCTCTGCTATCTCTTCAGCAGAACTATCCGATAAATTTGCTAAAAACCATATTTCTTTGTTCTTATAATCAATGGTTTTTATTAATCTTAAATTACATTTGATTATTTTGTTAGCACTGTATAAATTAATAATCTCATCACTTTGTATTTGTAAGTTACTATGATTGTTTTGATTCTGCTTGATCTCTAACTTTTTAATAACTCTATAGCGTCTGTTAGTTTGTACTCTAGTAACAAATTTTATTTCTTTGTTACTGAAATCTTCATAGGTAGTTGTTTTACAAATTCCCCTATCAAATATTAATATATCTTCCTTATCTAGCTTAGATTCATTTATAGCTTTAACTAATGCTACATCATCACTTGCTTCAGATTTATCATTGCAAAATCTTATATTAGATGGTATTTGTCCCTTTAAACCTACACTAAGCTTTACTTGACTATCATTCTTTTTTCCTCCTATTTTTAATCCATCTTTAATTACTCTGCCGGAAAGATTAATAGTTGTTGAATCAAATATGTGTAATTGTTTTCTTTCTATCTTATTAAAATGGCTATTATACTTTTCTACTAGTTCATCATAAGTCGAGTAGCCCAAAGCTTGCGCCTTAGGCTCTCACAGAACCGTACGTAAATTTCTCAATTTATACGGCTCTTCTTTCTGATAGACTTATTTTGTGCCAATGGCTAAAAGTCATTGGATATTCTGCTTTTATTTGCAGTAATCTACTCCAAGCTTTGCCCAATGTGTTATTAATTTTACTCCTCTTCTTTATAAATCGAACCAAGTAATAATCAATCATGTAGGCTAACTTGTATAATTCAGATCTTCGATGGTGACCATAATATTCGACCCATCCTCTAATCTGACCATCCACTTCCCTTGCTATATTACTAAGACTATCACTAATCTTTGATTTTAGTTTCCACTGTTCCTTTATTTGATGACGAATTTTCTTTAGAGCAGCAATACCAATGCTAGGTGTAAATACCAGTTTTTCGTGCCATATTCTTGGCTTAAAGTCATACCCCAAGAAAGTGAATTTTCGAGATAACTTATGCTTCCTCTTGTCATACGCTTTCTTAGTGCCTGTGTATACTACTCTAGTCTTCTCTTCATTGAGCTGAAGTTGATAATATTTTAACTGCTCTTCTATTCTATTCTTCATAAAATATGCCTGTCTCTCACTAGTACAATGCACCACTATATCATCTGCATATCTTTCAAACTTTATTCCAGAAAATTTTTCATGCATCCAACTATCAAATGCTTCATGAAGATACAGATTTGAGAGAATAGGACTGACTACTCCACCTTGAGGAGTGCCCTTATTTCTCTCTAAAAATATCCCCGCTACATCAATAGCAGGTGCTTTAAGAAATCTCTCGGAATATAATAAAATGATTTTGTCATTAGTATGTTTTATTAAAATATCCATCATGATATTATGATCCAAATTGTCAAAATAACCTTTGATATCAATCTCTAAAAGCCATTCATATTTAAAACATCGCTCCCTACAAATCGTTACAGCATCAATTGCACTCTTATTAGGTCTGTAGACATATGAGTCATTATGAAATTTTCCTTCTACAATTGCTTCAAGCCTATTTTTTACAACCATCTGTGCTACACGATCAGAGACAGACGGAATTCCTAACTGGCGAATACCTCCTTTAGATTTTGGAATATTCACTAAAAGCACAGGCTGAGCCATATAGCTACCTGAAGACATTCTATTCCATATTTTGTAAAGCTGGTTGTCCAGTACTACTTCCATATCTTGAATAGTTTGTCTATCATAGCCACATGATCCCCCTGCTTTTTGAACCCTTTTCCATGCATTCAAAACTTCAGTTAAAGTCACATTATATTGTCTTGACATTTTGTACCTTATCTTTCCTTTCGGTTGTTTAATATTCCATGTCCCAGAAAGTAGAATCCTTTGCTCCAACTTATTTCTAAGTCTTCATCACTACTACTATTCTATCCGCCCCATCTACACTGGAAAAAAAAATATATGTAAATGGTTCCCAAGTTCCTAACAATAGCCTAATTCAAGTTCACGCCATCTTTGCACCGACTGCCACTAATACACAACACACATTAGCTATTAATTTATATCCTAGAAAAAGCAATGACCCTCTAGTTTTGACAGTATCTAGACATTTCGACACCTCTTCGATTGGTTCGTTTTCACTCGTCTCCTTGAATCACACATGACAACCTGTGTTGCCTTTTCCCCATCCGCTCAACACCACCTCCTTGAAAAAGATAGCACCGTGGGGTTGTTTGAGATCTGCTCGTGCTAACCGACCTCGGTGGACCTACCACCATCTATTGCTAAGCATCTAACTATTTACATAGTTAGTTCTTGGCACACATTGCTTTGAAATATTCTGTCTTTATTGTTTTTAATCTTTTACCAATAGAACTATGGTCTATTTTATTTTTACCAACCTTTTTTGTTTTAAGAAGACTACTTAACTCTAAAGTTGCCGGTACTATTTCCTCTAATGTCCTTAAGCTAATCGGTCTACCAAGTAGTGATGACCTAACAAAACTTTTTAAAATAAATGCTCCCGTTATTTTATGATTGGCTTTATCTACGGTATATTTTCCCCCTACTTCTATCAGCCTCTTATCACTAATTAAGTTCATTATTTCTTTTATTTCCATTCAGGGTAACCTTTTTAATTTTTTAGTTATCTGTTTACCTCTTCCTAATACTTTTTTACATACTTATTTCTTCTCTTCTACTTTCGACAGCTGTGGGTGACAACCATACCCCACTCTTTACTTCTGTCTGATCAATCTACTTTGATCCCTCTTCCAATCTTTTTCTTTAATCGCTTCTCTCTTGTCATGTAATTTTTTACCTTTAGCAATGCCAAGCTCAATTTTTATCTTGTTTTTTTTGTTAAAATACATAGACAAGGCAACTAGAGTATAACCTTTTATTTTAGTTCTACCGATAATTTTATTTATTTCTTTCTTATGCAATAATAATTTACGCGGTCTTCTGGTAGAGTGATTGAATCTATTTGCTTTTTCATATTCTGCAATATGACAATTGTACAAAAATACCTCATTTCCCGTATCAGCTGCATGGCTCTCTTCTATAGATGCTTTACCTTGACGAAGCGATTGAACTTCACTGCCCTTTAATACAATACCCGCCTCCAGCCTTTCTTCAATAAAATAATTAAATAGAGCTTTTTTATTTTGTGCAATAACTTTCTTATATTCACTCATAACTTTATAGATAATGATGTTATAATTTCTTCAATTTGTTTTTTGGTTGTATTTGTTGCTTCAGTTAAAGGCAAACGAATTTCGTTTGTGCAGAATCCTAAATAATGCATAGCATACTTAACTGAAATCGGGTTTGATTCTACGAATAATGCTTTATATAAAGGTAATAATTTTTGATGAATATCTAAAGCTCCTTTAACATCATTGTTATACCATTTCTCTTGAAGCTCTTTGCATAATTTAGGTGCAACGTTAGAAGCTACGGACACACACCCTACTCCGCCTTGAGCATTAAAAGCAAGACTTAAATCATCATTACCGCATAATAGATTAAATCCTTTTTTAACTATAGATTTAATTCTAAGCGGTCTTTCTAAATCTATTCCTGCATCTTTTAAAGCTAAAACACGAGACAATCTAGACAGTTTGAATATTACTTCATCAGTAAAATCGATTCCAGTTCTACCCGGAACTGAATATAGCATAATCGGTAAATTACTAGCTTCATGTATTGCTTCAAAGTGTTTATAGATTCCGTCTTGAGTAGGCTTCAAATATGACGGCGGACTAACCATAAAACCGTCAACCCCAATATTTGTAGAGGCTGCTGCAAGCTCTACCGCATATGCAGTATTATTTGAAGAACATCCACTAATTACAGGAATACGCTTATTTACTATATCCTTAGCTGTTTGCAATAATAATTTATATTCTTCAAAACTTAAACTACTTCCCTCGCCGGTTGTGCCGGCTAATATTATTCCATCAACCTTTCCGTCAATTTGGCGGTTAATAATTTTTTCAAGCGATTCTAAATCCAGTTTATTATTTTTAAACGGCGTTATTATTGCCGTAATCAAACCTTTAAATATGTTATTCATTGCTTTTCATTTTTATGTTGTTTCGTCATTGCAAGCCTATTTTGTCATACCGTGGCTTGTCCACGGGATCCAGTTAAAAATATGTTAGTGTTTTTTTATTGTTTTTCTGGATACCGTGGACTATCTCACAAGATTGCCGCACAAGTGATTCTCCTTTCAATGACGTTTTTATCCCCTTACAATTCTATCATATTCCTCTTTTAACATATCAACAATTTTATGATCATTAAAAGTAACTTTCTTTCCGTCGAGATCTATAGAATTAATATTCTGAACCTCAATTGCCGTACCGGTAGCAAAACAGCTAGTAAAATCTTCTATTTGCTCTAGCTTTATACGCTCTTCTCTTACTTCTAACCCTAAATTTTTTGCAATTTCAATAATAGTTCGTCTTGTTATGCCATCTAAAAATCTATCGGCAATTGGAGTATATAGCACATTATCTTTAACAAAGAAAATATTTGTTGTAGTGCATTCCGCAATATATCCCTCATAATCAAGTAATAATGCATCATCATAACCAAGAGCTTTAGCTTCTTTTTTACTGGTTATCGCCATATTATAATGAGCAGCGGATTTAGATTGTACCGGCATCATATTAGGTGCAACCTTACGCCATTTGCTTACATGCAAATTAAATCCCGCAGTAAATGCTCGTGGCATAGAAGAAACAGCCGCAATCAGAACGTTAGTTGATAATTTAGGATTAATAATATTTAAAGATTCACTCCCGCACCAAACAAGCGGTCTTATATATGCATCCTGAATATTGTTTTTTTCTATTAATAATTTGTGGGCTTTTACAATTTCTTCTACACTGTAAGGTACTTTCAACCCTAAAACTTCTGCTGATTTAATTAATCTTTCAGTATGTTCTTTAAGTTTAAAAACTTTACCATTATAAGCCCGCTCACCCTCAAATACCGATCCTGAGTAATGTAAACTATGAGTTAAAGCATGTACTGTAGCAAGTTCATAAGGAACTAACTCACCATTAATCCAAATATACCAAAGATTATTTTCTGAATTTTTTGTCATTGTTATTAATTGTTATTTGTACTAGAGTAATTATGTCATTGCAAACGACTGCAAGGAGTGTGGCAATCTCATAAAGCAAACTCCTAAGTTTGCTTCGTCGCTATGCACCTCGCAATGACGAAAAAATTTTTAAAAATTACATCATATTTATATGCAAGAATATAAGGCACATATCCTAATTGTTGATGATGATACCAGAATATTAGCACTTTTAAAGCAGTTTTTAAATAAAAATGAGTTTTTAGTATCAACTGCCGTCTCAGCTATAGAGGCAAAAGATTTGTTGAAGACTTCTAATTACGATTTGATTATTTTAGACGTCATGTTACCAAGTATTACAGGACTTGATTTTGCTACTACCATTAGGGATGCTGGCAATAATATACCGATAGTAATGTTAACTGCTTTATCGGAAGCCGATGACCGCGTTAAAGGTCTTGAAGCTGGTGCATCAGATTATGTTATCAAACCTTTTGAACCACGAGAATTATTATTGCGTATAAATAACTTGATCAATAATTATAATAGTCCTAAAAAGGAAAAAAATATAACTAAATTTGGCAATAATTTTTATAATTATAATACTAAAGAATTTACTAAAAATGATCAGATAATTCCGCTTAGCTCTACTGAGCAGAAGTTACTTGAAATATTTATAGAACGTCTTGGCACTTCTATTAGCCGCTTTGAGCTTTCAAAAATTATGGGAGGTCTTAGTGAACGCTCTATCGATGTACAAATTACAAGAATAAGGAATAAGCTGGAAGATAATCCTAAAGAACCAAAATATTTAAAAACCGTGCGTAACGAGGGATATGCACTTTATATCTAAAATATTACCTAGGACTTTGTTCCTAAGATTTATGCTTATCATAATTATGCCGATTCTGATAGGACAGCTAGTTGCTATATTTTTGTTTTATGATCGTCATTGGTATAATGTTTCATATTATACTAGCACCATTATTATCAATGAAATAGAATCTTTAATTAAAGAGCATAAAAACAATCCCAAAGAAATAACACATTTATCAGAAAATTACCTCAATTTATCTTATCAATTTGAGCCTAATAAGAAACTATTAGCAAAACAGCCTAAGTTAAACGAACCCTTAACTATATTTAAAAATATTTTAAATACAAAAATTCATGAGAAAAATATAATTAACTTAACTAAGGAAAATAGAATTCAAGTATTATTAGAACTAAATAATGAGATATTAAATATTTCTTTTCCAGCCAAACTTTTACTTAACCCAACAGTATATATTTTTGTTCTGTGGATTATATTTTTAACTATCATATTACTTTCCATCTCTATTATTTTCTCTAAGAATCAAATTAAATCAATACTTGCTCTTGCAGATAGTATGGACGAATTCGGTCGAGGTATCTTAAAAAGTAAGAATTTTAAGCCTACAGGTGCTTTAGAAATAAGAAAAGCAGGGCTTGCTTTTTTAAAGATGAAATCTCGTATAGAAAAGCAAATTACCAAACGAACTACTATGCTTGCCATGATTTCTCATGATTTAAGAACTCCTTTAACACGTATGAAATTACAACTTGAATTAATGGACGAAAATGAAGAAACTGACGGATTAAAGCAAGATATATTAACCATGCAGCAAATGATAAATTCCTATTTAGATTTTGCCAGAGGTGAAAGTGCAGAACAGTTTGAAGAAGTTTTTATTTTATCTTGGATTAAATCTTTTTTAAATAAATGGTCACATATAGATATTGAGTTTATAAATCCTAGTAAATTAGATGGAGTGAAACTTCGAATTAAACCACATTCTTTCGAAAGAGCCTTGTCTAATTTAATCAGTAACGCTATAAAATATGGTACTAAAGTTAGAATTTCGTTAAATGCTAATTCATCTAACTTATTGATAATAATTGAAGATAATGGCAGGGGCATAGATGATGCAGAAAAACCTTTAGTATTAAAACCATTTTATAGATCAGATAAAGCAAGACAGTTAGATAATTCAAGTAATGTAGGACTTGGACTTGCCATTACTCGTGAGATAATAAAAAATCATAATGGATTTCTTTACCTAGAGGATAGCAAGGATTTAGGTGGGCTGTCGGTTAGAATAGAACTTCCTGTGTATACTAAGATAGAACTTTAAAAATTGGTATAGTCGTCATTGCGAGGAGTGTAGCGACAAAGCAATCTTAAAAAGTCTGACGAGATTGCCACGCCACTTTCAAAGGCTCGCAATGACATTAAAAAGAACCAAAAATATATATTTAATAATGACTAACATAAAACATTTAGCAATAATAATGGATGGTAATGCACGCTGGGCAGCTACGCATGACTTACCTAAATCTGAGGGACATAGAGCCGGAGCTGATAAAGTTCATGAATTATTACCGGAATTTATTAACCTTAAAATACCATATGTTACGCTATATACTTTCTCTTCTGAAAATTGGCAACGCTCAACTACAGAAATATCTTTTTTAATGAAGTTATTAAATATTTATTTAAAAAAAGAGCTAGATAATTTACATAGAAATGGCATTAAAATAAAAGTAATAGGTAGGCTTAATTTATTAAGCGACTCATTGCAAAAACAAATAAATAATGCTATAGAATTAACGAAAGATAATAACAAATTAACTCTTTGTATAGCTTTTAGCTATGGTAGCCGTCAAGAAATCACAGATGCTTGCACTAAAATTATTGCAAGTGGTAAAACAGAAATTCTTGAGAGCGATATACAGAATGCATTATATGATCCAGAAATGCCGGATGTAGATTTATTAATAAGACCTGGCGGTGTTTTCCGGATTAGTAATTTCTTGCTTTGGCAAGCAGCTTATGCTGAGCTATATTTTTCTCAAAAATATTGGCCTGATTTTAATAAAGAAGACATAATAAACGCTATAGATGATTATTCAAAAAGGAAAAGAACGTTTGGCAAAAGATAAACAAAAATCAAATTTATATTTAAGAGTACTGTCCGGTATAGTATTAGTACCATCATTTGTGGTAGCTATCTTATGGCTTAAACCTTTATTCTATATTTTAATGGTATTAGTGGCTATAGGAATGCTTAGCGAATGGTATGACATGACCTATTCTTCTACTATATATCTAATAATAGGGTTAATTATTATCCCAATTCCCATAAGCTTATTAATATTCTTAAGTAGCAATCCTATAAATAACTGGCTTATTATGCTTTATTTTTGCATAATTTGGTCGGTAGATACATTTGCGATGATTGGCGGCAAAGCTTTTGGCGGTACAAAGCTTGCTCCAAAAATTAGCCCTAAAAAAACTTGGAGCGGCTTAATTACAGGAATATTATCGGCAGGCTTAGTTACAATCTTAATTAGTTTTATACCAGGTTTTTATATTGAAAATTACTATTTCTCAAATAGGATTTATTTGTTTATAATTAGTTGCACGCTAGCTTTAATAGCTCAGCTAAGTGATTTATTTATTTCATATTTTAAACGAAAGTTTAATATTAAAGATAGCGGCAATATTATACCAGGTCATGGAGGAGTATTGGATAGATTTGACAGTATAATTTTAACTGCTCCAGTAATATTTTCTATAAATGGATTATATTTATGAGTATTTTTAATTCAATACTTTCAAATAATCATACAAAAAAAATAATTTTAAATATCTTTCTAGCATTGCTGCTAGGATATTTTGTTTTTCACTGCATTTACGGCAATAAAGGAGTTATTGCCTATTTAAAAGTAAATAGAAAGCTTGAAAAAACCTATGATGAACTGAAATTATTGCGAGCTGAGCGAGTAGAACTTGAACATAACGTTAAACTACTTAGAACCGAATCGTTAGACAAAGATATGCTAGATGAGCAAGCACGCAAAGTTTTAGGTATAGCAGCTCCAAACGAACAAGTATTTAATACCAATAGCAAACCATAGGCTTATCACAGAACTTAAAATTTAACCAAAGAATATATTATGACTATTACACTTTACCAAAACGATTTACCTGATGATTTTGATTTAGAAGGCGATTTAGCGATAGATACCGAAACGATGGGGTTAAATTTATATAGAGATAAACTTTGTCTGCTACAATTTAGTAACGGAAATGGTGATGCTCACCTTGTGCATTTTCTAGATCAAAACTATAATGCTCCTAACCTAAAAAATTTATTAAGTGATAAAGAACGTTGCAAGATATTTCATTTCGCAAGGTTTGATTTAGCAGCGATAAAAAAATATTTGGGAGTTGATTTAGAGAATATCTTTTGTACTAAAATATCTTCAAAGCTAGTTAGAACTTATACTGAAAGCCATGGGCTTAAGGATATATGTAGAGAATTGTTAGGAGTAAATATTTCCAAACAACAACAATCTTCTTATTGGGGTGCTGATAATTTATCTTCCGACCAACAAGAATATGCTGCTAAAGATGTGCTTTATTTGCATAAGTTAAGAGAGCATTTAATAGCAATGTTAATTAAAGAAAATAGATTTGAACTTGCTCAAGACATCTTTAAATTTCTACCGATCAGAGCCAATTTAGATTTAGTCGGCTGGGATGAAGTTGATATTTTTACGCATTGAATTTTTTAATGCTATAAAACGTTATTGTGAAGAGAAACTGGTCTTGTTGCATGGCTCCCGATGTCATCCCTGCATGAGGATTGCCTGCGTGAATTGAGAGTCGTCAAGAGCTATGCGATTACAAGGAGCGTGGCAATGACGAGAAAATAATCCACGCGGGCAATGCCTATGCGGGGATGACATTGTACGTGTTTTTTGAGCCATGTAACAACGCCGGAGAAACTGTAAGTTTTGTACGTGTGCAATCTCAGGAGTTTGCTTTATGAGATTTCTACACTCTACTTAAGTTTTAAGCTCACTTACAATGACATTAAACTTATACATAACCAAGATCAACGCCGGTAAGTGGCAGGTAAGTATCAGTATCTTCGTTATATTGATATGTTTTACCATTATGCTCTACGAATTCATTATTTAATTTATTACTATCGGGCGGATAAATTTCATCAAGATCATATGTTTTTTTCTTTCACCTTTACAATATTCCCGAATTTTAAAGATATCACATATGGAAAATAGTACACCACAAACCATTACTACCATTTGTGTACCAAATGATGCTAATCCAGAAGTAGTAGCTAGGTCACTATTTGGCATAACAAGCCTATCAGGATTATTTTCATCTATCCATCCACTACTTATTCCCGCACCTTGTACTACTATTGCTGAATTTGGAAATAAATCACTTCTTAAATTACTACTAGAACAAGCACTTGTCGTATTAAAGCCTCTAAGAACAGCAGTGCTACCCTCTTTTATTACATTGCCAACAACATTATATGACGTCCCCCAGAAATTTACTGTTCCATTTGAAAATATTTCAAAAGGTCCATCAAATACAAAGCTTATTCTACTACCGTCTTTTATTACTTCATCAATACTATGTTTACTATCATCCGGACAAGATCTTAATAATTTGCTTCCCCAATTAACAACATTATAAGCTACACCTTGGGTACATTTGCCAAACTCTATCAACATATTTGTAGTTTGAGTGGTCATTAAACTAGGATAAGGTAAAGCAGCTATTAATTTTCCTCCAATAGTATGTACGGAGGCAGTGGATCGTGAGGACCGGTTCTTAAATCTTTAGGAAGAGTATAGCTTAATGCGATAAGGTAGTGACTTTTTTAAGAGCATAGTAAACCGCATCAAAAAAGTGCTCAAAATTAGAAACAGTTTTTCTTATTTCGTTCTTGATTTTAAACCAGTAATGCTCAATAGGATTTAAATCAGGAGAGTAAGTTGGTAAAAATAAAATACTGCAACCAACAGATTCAATTAACGTTTTCACTTTTGTACTTTTATGAAAATTAATATTATCCATTACTACTATCTGACCAGGCTTTAACTCTTTGATCAATATCTCTTGTACATAAGTTTCAAAAATGTCCTTATTACATGTCCCATCAAATATTATTGGGGCAATAATATCTTTGGCAGACACCCCAGCAATCATACTAATCCGTGATTTATGTTGATAGACCCTTTCACCATAACATCTTTGACCGATAATGCTCTACCCGTGTTCTCTACAGCTATTATCTTCTATCCCAGATTCATCGATAAATACTAAATCTTGTTTGTCTATAGTTTTTAGTTTCAATATAAACTCATTCCTTAGACCAACATCTCTTTTGGGATGAAGAAAAGTTTTTTTTATAACTATAACCTAATTTATAGTCCCTTTGGTGGTTAAAACCTCCATCTTCCAGATGGAAAAGCTTTAGCTTGCCATGTGCGCCATGATGCATTGCATCATAAGCACCATGAGTTCAACACTTCAGGAAATCACCTAACAGTTTACTATCGTCTTTATCACACAGTGTGGTAGAAATTGTTTGTGCACGCAGTGACTGTAGATCTAATAGTGGTAATGTACCGATTATATGATTAAAGACATATTGAGGTACATGAACCAGACATGATTTCTCTCACATACGGCTTGAATAAGCTTTAGCTTGATATGCGACTTCTAGTCGCTATAAAATAAACTTTCATCTCTCAGATGAAAGTGATTGATTAAGCAATCTTGATATCGTACTTGCAGATACTTTTTGACTCCAGTTGTTAGCTAGTTCCATGGTGGTTTTATCAAAATTTAATTCTATAAATTTTTTAAATCCCTCTATGTCTCTTATTATTCTACGATGTCCTGTATGATAACCACTTTTTGCTTTGATATCGCCGGTTTGTTTCTTTAATTTTTTCCATTCTATTATAGTCTTCCTACTAATAGAGTATATCTCAGAAGCCTCTTTTATTGTTTTACCATCTGTTAAACTTTTTATTACTCGTATTCTTAAATCGTATGAATATGCCTTTGCCATAAGTTTTTCATTTAGTATAATCTAACTCATACTCTAAGTCACTATCTTATCGCATTAAGCTATAGCTATACATTTAAAATCGGACATAATTAACCTATTTATTTACATTGAATTATTTATTCAAAAAATATTAATATCTGTGGCATCATCAAGTTAAGTAACATAGTGTCAAAAAGAGCCATATTTTTAGATTTCAGGCAGCAAGAAGTCTTTGAGTAGCTTCATCCCAAATGGATTTAGCGGATGCAAATGCAATTCTTTGGTCAGGTGCTGTTTTAGTATATCTTCCAACATTTACAGCAAATATATTTCTAACTTTTCCCATCAGTGATAATGTACATTGTGCTGCATTAGGATGCTTAAATTTAATCAATATCTTCTCTTTTCGCCTAGTTGGTTGATGTGCATTCTCAACGCGATTATTTAATCTCTTATTAGTTCGATGTTTAGTCCTAGGACACATAAGCTTAATCGGTTTAATGTAACTCTTGAGCTTATCAGTAACAATTACTCTTGAAGCTGGGTAATTGCCCAATAATCTTAATCAATCACTTTCATCTGAGAGATGAAAGTTTGTTTTATAGCGACTAGAAGTTGCATATCAAGCTAAAGCTTATTCAAGCCGTATGTGAGAGAAATCATGTCTGGTTCATGTACCTCAATATGTCTTTAATCATATAATCGGTACATTACCACTATTAGATCTACAGTCACTGCGTGCACAAACAATTTCTACCACACTGTGTGATAAAGACGATAGTAAACTGTTAGGTGATTTCCTGAAGTGTTGAACTCATGGTGCTTATGATGCAATGCATCATGGCGCACATGGCAAGCTAAAGCTTTTCCATCTGGAAGATGGAGGTTTTAACCACCAAAGGGACTATAAACTGCAAATTTATTGCACCAAAATCTTACTGTCTCATGACTCAAAATAATACCTCGATATGCCATCTGTTCTTGAACATCTCGGTAGCTACTATTAAAACGATGATATAACCATACTGCATGGCTAATGATGCTTGCTGGAAAACGATGTCTCTTCGGAGCTTGAGTAATACGCATAATGGTGAAATTTAGAGATAAATGGTTACTGCTATTCTATAAATTATTCCATGCATTTGCTCAATACTTAATTTACATCTCTCTTAACTTGACGGTGCCATATCTGTTAATCAATTAGTTAATAATTATTAATGAGTTTTTTATTTTTATGTTGTGATAAATAAGATATATTAATAATTTATTTTAATTCAGAAATCTTATAATGCCTAAAATACCTATCGATAATATTATCGTATTCTTATATCTAATATCAATTTTAGCCGTAGGTATTTATTACCGAGCTAAAAATAGTAGCTTTAAAAACTATGCAAATGTAGAGAGTAAGGTTCAGAATAGCAAATTACTGTTAATAGCTACCATATTTGCAAGTTCTGTAGGAGGAGCTACTACTTTCGGTATTACAGAAAAAGCTTTTTTAGGACATGCATATTATGCTTACGCTTTAATACTTACTATCCCGATAGATATCATAATCGCTATTTATATAGTACCGCTAATTGCAAAGCATCATGGAGCAGAAAGCATAGGCGATATAATGAGTATATACTACGGCAATATAGGTCGCTTCATTGGCGGGATTAGTTCCGTAATTGTATCGGTTGGATTTTTAGCAGCTCAAATAAGTATCAGCGGTTATATTTTTCAGTATATTCTAGAGATAAACTATATAGAAGGAGTAATATTAAGCTATAGTATAGTACTTATTTATACAACAATCGGTGGTTTACAATCTATTGTTTTTACCAATATATTGCAATTTTTTGCTATGATAATTGCGATACCTGTTGTTACTTTTACAGGATTAAATAAAGTTGGTTCTATAAGTTTTATAGGTGATTTGATTGTTGAAACTAATCAATCTAACTTATTTTCTTATATAATCGCTGCTGCTTTAAGCTTTAGTATGATGAATCTATATCCTACTTTTATTCAAAGAGCTTTGATTAATAAAAACCCTACTCAAACAACTAAAGCAATATATACAAAATCGGTTATATATTTATTCTTTTTAATTTGCGTTACTTTAAATGGTTTAATTGCTTATAAACTTTATCCAGAGCAACCATCAAGCTTAGTATTACCCTATCTAATCAATCAAATAATTCCGCCTTTAATTCAAGGTATAGTGATAAGTGGGCTACTTGCTGCTGTTATGTCTACCGCGGATTCTGACTTAAATGTTACTTCTATAGCTATTGTTAAAGATATAATTAACCCGATTCTAAAGGTAAAAAACGGGCAAAAACTATTATTAATTGCACGAATTATTAATGTAGTAATAGGAAGCCTTGCTATAATTGCTGCTCTAAAATTTAGCAACGTAATAGATTTAGTAGTATTCTTTACCGGCTTTTGGGGACCTGTAATATTAGTACCGCTAGTAACAACGCTTTTTAGCATTAGAGTACCAACACAAATAATGGTTTTATCATCACTAAGTGGAGCAGCAACTTTTCTACTTTGGGAATATTACTCTCTATCACTACAATATTTTAACCTCAGGGGAGTATTTATAGGAACAATAATAAGCTGTCTGATATTTATGCTAGCTATAGTGAAAATAAAAGTAATTAAAAAGCAAAATAAGTTTTAAAGTTAAATAGTATAAATGGCGCCGTCAAGTTAAGAGAGATGTAAATTAAGTATTGAGCAAATGCATGGAATAATTTATAGAATAGCAGTAACCATTTATCTCTAAATTTCACCATTATGCTTATTACTCAAGCTCCGAAGAGACATCGTTTTCCAGCAAGCATCATTAGCCATGCAGTATGGTTATATCATCGTTTTAATAGTAGCTACCGAGATGTTCAAGAACAGATGGCATATCGAGGTATTATTTTGAGTCATGAGACAGTAAGATTTTGGTGCAATAAATTTGCAGTTTATTTTCAAGATGTTATCAGAAAGAGAGAGCGGAAGCCAACTGATAAATGGCATTTAGATGAAATGAACATTAAGATTACAAGGTGAAGTATTCATACTATGGAGGGCTGTTGACTCTGAGGGACATGAATTAGAAGTATTGCTACAGAAGCGACGCAACAAGAAATCAGCTATTCGCTTTTTATTAAGATTATTGGGCAATTACCCAGCTTCAAGAGTAATTGTTACTGATAAGCTCAAGAGTTACATTAAACCGATTAAGCTTATGTGTCCTAGGACTAAACATCGAACTAATAAGAGATTAAATAATCGCGTTGAGAATGCACATCAACCAACTAGGCGAAAAGAGAAGATATTGATTAAATTTAAGCATCCTAATGCAGCACAATGTACATTATCACTGATGGGAAAAGTTAGAAATATATTTGCTGTAAATGTTGGAAGATATACTAAAACAGCACCTGACCAAAGAATTGCATTTGCATCCGCTAAATCCATTTGGGATGAAGCTACTCAAAGACTTCTTGCTGCCTGAAATCTAAAAATATGGCTCTTTTTGACACTATGTTACTTAACTTGACGATGCCTTTTAAATAGTTAGCTGCTATACAATGTCATTCCCACAAAAGCGGGAATCCAGCATAAAGCGAGATAACATCGAGCTTTTATTTTAAAAAATTTACTGTATTTAGACCTCCACTTCCTCCAAGGTTATTGTAGAGTCTGCAAGCTTAGAAATTTTCTCAATTTTTAAACGGGCTTCTTTGAGTTTCTTTTCACAGTGATTTTTAAGCAAAATACCACGCTCAAAACTATTCACTGCTGCTTCTAAAGTCTCTTGCCCGTTATCTATTTTTTTTACAATTTCTTCAAGTTCGCTTAAAGCTTCTTCAAAGCTAATATTTTCGTCTAAATTTTTATTAGTAGTCATGTGTTTTTATTTTTAATGGTTAACTAAATCAGTTGCCTCTGTAGTTGTTGGTGATATTAGCAATTTTTTTAATTCACTACTATCAAAGGTCTTTTTAGGAGCAAACATACTTCCTTGTACTTTCAAACTAAGATTGCTTAAAAAACTCTTATCTGCATTAGAATTAGTGTTTTTTGTATCAGATTTAACAAGGCTAGACGGAATATAAAAAGATAGCATATTTGACGAATCCATATCAAAATTATATATATTAACTGCGAAAGATGCGGCTCCTGTACTATATTGTGTAACAAAATTTATATCTTTTAAAAGAGCAATACCTTTTTGTAAGTCAATATTACCACTTATACCCGTAATTCTTTGTTGTCCTGTCGTTATTGCACTATTTATATCTTTATCGAGATTCAATGCATTATAATCAAGATTGTTAATTTTTTGTATAAAAGAATCAATGTTAAAGTTATTAACGGTGATGATATTTATAGCAAATTGTGATTTACTAGTAAGATTGTATAATTGATTTTGCAGTGTATTACCGTTAGTAGAAAAACTACCACTGATACTTATCTCACCTTCTGAAGTAGCAAATATTTTAGGTAAAAGTGCTGAAGCTTTATCTAAATCTATTGTGTTTAATGCATATACAAAATTAAGAGAGTAAGGATTTAGCAAAATATTACCACTACCTTGCAATTTACCACCTAATAAGTCTGCTTCAATATTATTGAATTGTAGTAAATTACTATTATTTACTGCATAGAATTTAACATTTTTTAATACTAAATCATTTTGCGACAAGCTAGATAGATTACCATATATTTGTAGCGTAACTTTATCCAAACTATAATCATTTACTAATTTATTTCTTAAATCAAGTAGCGTTGCAGGTGATAATAAATCAGTACTTACACTACCATCTTTAATTTCTACAGTTAAAGATGGTAATACGCTAGAAGCATCCAAATTCCAACTAGTTGATAAGTAACTATTATTTGTTTTAAAATCTAGATTACTAATTTTTACATTAGCTGGTGAAATTTTAGCAAGTAGATTCATCTTATCAAAGGTTTGATCATTATATTTAACACCATCTACTAAAATATCTAAATTAATTATATAAGGATTCGTTCTAATCGGGATAAACTTACTTGGATAATCTAGACTCTTCATATCCTTAGTCAATCCTTGGACAAATTCGATAAAAGGTGAAATTACTGGATAACTATTTTTTGTTAAATCTAAGGAAGATATACTAAGTGTAGCATTTAAATGAGGGGTTTGAGCAATAAATTTACCAGAAAAATTCCCTGATAAATTTAAATTATCCGTCTTTAGTAATAAATCTTTAAAAAATAAATCTATTAAGGTTAGTTTTAACTCAGACGATAGAGTAAATGGTATAGCATCTTTAACTGTGATATCAGCAAATCCTAATATATTTAGCAACGAATTAAAATCATTATGCTTTAAATATATTTGTCCATCAAACATACTTCTAATAGAATTTTGCGTTACATTCCCTAGAAGCTTAAACTCACCACCTGGTTTAATACTTCCTAAGCATTCATCTATTTTTAAAGTACCTTTTGATAAGCTAGAAGTAAATGTTACTTTCTCTAATGCAGTATTATTACTTAAAATTACTTCATCAATTACAATATTGATTTTAAGCAACTTATCCGCAAAAATAAATCTAATATTCGATGGAGCAGTATCAAATGTTACCGGAGTATTTGAAGAGACTATTGAATTTAAATCTATTTTAGAAAAATTTAAATTAACAGTACCAGTAGTAGTATTATTTTTAGCAATACTACTAGCACCACCTCCTGTAATAAATGGTGATTCCACAACTATATCTTTTAACTCTACTGCATCTTCTGAATTTAAAATATTAAACTTAACATTTACTGCACTTGTTTGATTCAGCTTATTTAAAATATGGCTTAAATCCGGTAGTATATTATACATTGCTAATGCTAGATTTTTGATATTATATTCACCATTACCACCATCAAGCTTAGAATCCTTATAAACTTGTGATAATTTAAAATTATAATCTTTATTATCAATATCAAAGCTAAAATTTACTACATTCTCACTCTTATTAATTGAGCCTGAAATTGTCCCTAATTCATTACTTGTAGTTTTAAATATATAATTAGATGATAAATGTTCCTTTTTTAATGAACAATTAGAAAAATTTAAAATGGAATAATCTTGTTTATTAATAATATTGAGGTTAGTAACATTAAGATTTATATTTTGCAGTTTATATTTAAAAAACTTATCTATCAGCTCTTCATTATTATAAATATTAAGCATCTTAGAATCTGTATAAATCTTAGCATCTAATATTTCTAACTTACTAATTTGAGGGCTAAATTTTATAAGCGACCAGAATGAGAAATAGACTTTAACTTCTTCTAAATCTAATTTTCCTTCTTCCTTTATCGATTCAATAGCTAAATAAGGTATTGGGAATTTATTTATCTTTATTTTTCCGATATTCTCATTGGCAATTCCTAAGCGGCTAGTGAAATTACTTGCAACAGAATTATAATTAACTAGAGACAATGCACCAAAAAAAAGAAATAGTAATAAGGAGCAAGAAATTATTATGCTAGCAATTATTTTTTTTATCATAATCTATAAAAAAGTTTTTAATTATATTATAATATATAACTATCAAAATTTAAAGGTAAATTAATGGATTCCTTAAAAAATTTAATTTTAGTCGGTGTAATAAAATCATGCCATGGGATAAAAGGACATGTAATTTTAAGATCTTTTACTGATCCTGCTATAAAAATAACTGAAAAAGAATTAGTAAACGAATCAGGCGAAAAAGTAAATATTAATCTAATTAAACAAAATTCTAAAGGTGAATTAATTTGCCAATTTAATAATATATCTACTCGCAATGAAGCAGAAAATTTAAAAGGCTATAAATTATTTTGTTTACGTTCAAGTTTACCAAAACTAGAAGAAGATGAATTTTATATAACTGATTTAAATAATTTATCAATATTAGATAATAACCATACTGAAATTGGCAAAATTAAACATATCCTAAATTTTGGTGCTGGTGATATAGTAGAAGTAGAATTTTTAGATAAAACAACCGAATTATTACCTTTTAATAAAGATTTCTTCCCCACTATAACGAAAGATTATGCCATTTTAAATTATAAAGAGGGATGAATCATAAGGTCATTGCGAGCTGACTTTGCGGCATGTATCGAAAACCCCCATCAGTGTCATCCCGTGGCTTGTCCACGGGATGACACCGAGGGTGTTTTCTATCCACACAACAACTCTAAAAATTTATATCATGGAAATGATTGTCCTTTTTTATTATTAGGAGCTTTGACATTCGATACTGTAGGATTTTCTAACTGTATAGCACTTCTTGCATCCGTCAATTTTGCCATAATTGCTACATTAGCTTTAATATTAACTTTATCTTTTCCTACAACCATTTTAGCTCTTTCAATATCTGGTTCATCTTTACTTATAGGTTTTAATTCAGACTTTCCTAATAAAGTTCTTACATCTTCTGTTTTATCTTGAGATTGCCCTGAAACAGCTGCCCCTCTTTTTTCCACCTGTTCTTGTAATAAATTATCTATAGCTTTTAAACGAGCATCTTTAGATAAATCTTTATTATCAATTAAATTAGCCTGTATGAAATCTAACTGATCTTTAGTAGAAGATTTTTCATTAAACTTTTCAGTTAAATCTTTAGCTTGCTTTTCCGATTCAGCTTTCTTTTCTTCATTAGTTTTAAGATTTCCGCGTTCATCAAGGAGGTTACGAAGATTATTAACTTTTTTACTTATAAATTGAGATATATCATTTAACCTACTTGAAGTTTCTTGTACAACTTTTTCTTGTTCAGATACTATAGGTTTTTCTGTTTGTTCTTTTGACTGTTTTGATGTATCATCAACAGATCCTTTTTCAAATCCAGGCTTAGCAGCTTCATTAAGATTTCCCAAAGCTTCCATTGTTTCTCTTGCAGCTTTAATTAAATTTTCTTTTGTTTGATCTATCGGCGGCTTATCTTGTTCTAGATTTTGTTCTTTTAACCCTTGAGTTAAATTCTGGGATTCTCTTTCTAATATTGCTTCTTTTATTGCCGAGTTGGCTATGTTTTCAAGAGTAGATTTTTCTTCAGGTACAGCATTAGCTTTAATGCTTTTGACAACGCCTTGAGTTATTTCAGATGCTGCCTCAGGACCTTGATTTCCTACACCCTTATGAATTCCATCTATCAAACTTTTAGTCATTAATTCCTTATCTTTTAGCTCAGCTGTGCTTTTTACAATTCCATCTTCTGCATACGAAGCAATGGTAGCTTTGTCTGGTACAGACATGGTTTTATGACTAGCGATGGCCTCACCTACAACCTCAATAATACCCACTTTATCCTTAATGTCTAAAGGACTTTGAGCAACTTCTTTTGTAATACCTTGAACTATCTCACCTTTTACTTCTGCTTTAGCTGGACCATCTAGGACATCTGTGGTGATAGTTTTTATTGCATCCGTCTTTTTTACAGCGTCAGATAAAGGATCATATAAAATACCTTGTACTTTCTTTATTGTTTCTTCTGCTGCTTGCTTCTCTTTAATTTTATCTAAATTTTGCTGTATTAATTGCTGCTGCTCTGGGCTTAGAATTCCTGCTTCCCTAGCCTTATCTAGTAGTACATCGCCTATTAATTGGCTTTTCTCTTGAAGTGGATGCTTTGAAGCTTCTATCCTATTGCTTACTATTTCAACTACTTCTCCTTTTTCACCTTTGTTAAGCTTACTGTCTATTACAGCATCAGTTATGCCATCAATAGCCTGCCATCTTACATCTGGCTCACTAAGCTCTAAAGCAGAGTCAGTTATCCTTCCTGCTAATTGTTTTTTAGAAGCTAAACCTAAATCATCTGTATTTAGAATAGCAGTCATCATATCTTTTAGCAGCATTCCTTTTTGTGGTCCTGATAAGCCATTATCCTCTTTATTTATAGCCTCTAATATAGCACCTATACCCTCTACCCTTACCTCTTCAGGAAGCTCTTTATTGCCTAATACATTTTCAGCTAAAGTATTAATTCCTGCTTGTTTTTGGTCAACGTTTGCTTCTTTCTCTCCTAAGATTTTCTCTGCTACCTCACCGATTAAACCAGCTGGCTCATTTTCATTTTTTAAATCTTTATTTAACTGATCTAATAAGTTCTGCATAGCTTGCGATAAGCCTGCTGCTGCATCAACTATACTTTGTGGTTGTGGCTGTGGCTGTGAAACCTCAGCTTGTTGTGGTTGTGGCATTTGTGAAGCCACAGGCTTTTGCCCTGAACTAAAAGGTGTTATAGGAGGCACTTGATTAGAAGCTATCCCCGATTGAGGTTCAGGTATCTCTGTATTTTTAGTTTCAATAGGTTTTTCGTTTGCTGGATCTATTTGCTGTGAAGATATTGACTTTTCACCTCCTTGAACTCTATAAATATCTTGGTCTATAGTTTGTGAGACATCAACACCCTGCCCTTTGTTTATTGCAACCTCTTTCATCATGGCTTCATATTTGCCTCGTGTTACAGGCAGCGTATAAATTTCTCCACCATGCTCTATATAACCTACTGCATTTTCATCTTTTCCCATAAATTTTATAGGTTGCGGTGAGCTTATTTCTTTGAATTTAGGAGTACCATCAGGATGCGGATCTGCTTCATAATGTGCAGTAAAACGTAGTGCATTATTAGATTTACCTTCTTTATTTTGTGCAACAAGCGATAAATGCATTGTGCCACTTTTACCTTCAAGGTTTATAGGAAAGTCTACTGTTCTATAAGAATTAACTGTAACTGGAGTACCATCTTGCTTATAGACAGTCATCGGAGCAGTTTTATGAGTTTTTTCGGCTAATGTACAAATTTCTTCACCAGCACCATTTTTAATTACAGTTGATCTAAGATCCCCTGCACTTACTTGATTTTCCCACTGCATTGACCTAAATCCGCCAACATACTTATTGGCATATTCTTGTCTAATGTTTTCATACTGCCCTTTAAATTGCTCGTCAGATAAAGCTTTATCATATAAGCCTTGTCTTTCCCCTGCATTAAGGTTTGTTAAAAATTGTCTGAATTTTTCTTTATCTTGTGCTTCTTCTGAGTAAGCAGGGTCATTATTAAGATACTTTCTTAATAACTCTTCTTGTTCTTCTTTAATTTTATTTTCACGATAAACTTCTGCACTATGTGATGCATGAACGTTTTTATAGCCTGCTAATTCTATATTTTCTAATCCTTTTTTAAGCTCAGGATTTTCTAAAGTTTTATCGTATAATTCTCTTTTATTTGGATCTTCATTTAAAGTTTTTAAAAAATCTCTAAATTTTTCGTCATTTTCAAAATTAGGTTTTAGTTCAGGATTTTCTGCATTTTCTTTTAGTAATTGATTTCTTATTAAATCACGCTGCTTTTCCAGAATTTCTTTTCGAATAGCTTCAGTTATTGGATCTACAAAGCCATCTCCTGATATACCTCCTGCTAGAGCACTAGCTGAAAGCGAGGATAATGAAGTGGCAGTAGCAGGTGTAGCATCAACACCACTAGTGAAAAGACTATCTCCCTCAGACTCAAACAACTCTTGCTCTTGTCTTGTTTGTTCTTGCTTTTCTGCTTCAGTGAACTTTTTATTCGCTACTGGATCAAACTCTTTTATAACTTCCTCTAAATTAGGATCATTATCTTTACTCATAAAACCTCCACGCTATATTTTAAATTACATTAATTCTAATAATAGTTTGTTAGCAATAGCAAGAAAAAAATTGTTTTTTATTGAGAAAGTTTAACAGATTTTTTATATTCTTTGTTTAATTCTTTTACTGCCCAAAACCATATTAAACAGGTGATTATAAATATAAACATTAAACATACGGAAATAGATTGATAACTTGCAGAAGGCAAAATAATAAAAACCAAGGATTGTAAAAATGCACTTCCTGATTTTCCAAGTTTTGTACCAAGCACATCAGCAGCAGCTTTTCCTTTTATTTTTATTTCCTTATCTAACGGCACATAAGCCATCTCTTTTGTTGAATCAAATAAGGTATATTTACTTGATTTACTAAGCACATTTTGAATAGCACCAATAGTTATGGCAATTAAAGCTGGATCGGTAAGAATAAAGCTTGCTACTATTAAACCAGCAGAGCTTTCAAAATTATTAATAGTAAAAAATAATATACCTGTAGTAAAAACTATTATAGGAGTAATAATAGCTGCCGTAAACCAACCGAGTTTTCTAACTATATTTGAGCCAAGTACAACAAAAAGAATGGTAAACGCTCCCGTATAACTTAAATAATTACCGATAAATGCAGCATATTCAGTCGGGGTTTTGTATATTTTAGTGGCTGCTGCTTTCCAAGGACCTTCCACTAAATTTATAGCAATACCATAACAAATAAGTAAAGTTGCAATTAATCTAATATGTCTTGAAGAAAGGATCATCTGAAAGCTTTCGGCAATTGTCATGGTTTTTTTCTTTGCCTTAAAACGCAACAATGCCATATGCTCTTTGTCTAGCACTTTATGATTTAGTAGCCAAAACATTTTAATACCTACTATTCCTAGAATTAATACTATGGTTAATATAATCTGTACGGAAAGAGTATGAAAAGATGCCTGTAGTGAAAATTTAGCGGCTACATACTCATTAATGTGACTTAAATTTTCTAAAAACTGTCCTGCTAAATAAATCCCTGTTTGGCTAAGTAATCCAAATAAAGGATAAAACCTTTTCGATTCTTCAACAGTAGTTATATTATTTACAAACTGCCAAAAAAGCAGTGCAAAAGCTACATTTGGCCATAATTCAGCTATTATATAAAATAGAGAAAAACTCCATTTCGACAAAAGCAAAATAAACCATTTTAAATTAGGCAGACTTGCAATTAAATTTTGAGCAGTAACTGGACTTAAATGTAATATCTCATGATTTGGGAAAATAACATAAGCAAAAAGGGCAAAAAATGCTAAAAATATTGAAATAATCAGATAAAATATATTTTCTGCTTTCATTCTATTGACAAGCTTCACATAAATAGCCGTCATTAAAAAAGCACAAGGCATAACTCCCCAAAACTTTAGAAAGGAAATTGTTTCTGCTCCAATCATCGTAGTAACTATACTATCTTTTAAAGCTCTGATTAAATTTTGAATAAATAAAATACAAAACATTAGTAAAGTAATGAATAAAAATTTAGAAAGCTCTTGGCGCTTTATTGGCCAAATATAGTCTGAAAATTTATTTATTAACTTGTTGATTTTATGGGGGGAATTATCTAAATTATGATTTGTAGAAGAATGGTTTAAATTATTTTGGTTAATTGTCATTGATTTTGGTCTAACCTAATTGGCTAGAATTGTATATTAGAGATTTTTTAAACACACGTCAAGTATATACTTGATCAACTTGAAAATTAGCTATGTCGTCTTAATAAGTTCTGCGGTGCTCACGTATTAAGTAACTGCTGCCGCTCCGAGGGTTTTAGACTCCTTGCCTTTTTCTAAGTTGATTCTCTTTTTTATCAATTCTTCATTTCAAAAAAATAATGTATGAATAGTTACTGGTTAAATGTTTATAAACCTAAAGGGATAAGCTCGGCTAAACTTGTTAGCATAATAAAAAAAGTACTTGGTAAAGTTAAGATAGGACATAGCGGCACTTTAGACGTTGAAGCTGAAGGAGTACTGCCTCTTGCTATAGGTGAAGCTACAAAATTAGTGCAAATGTTAATTGACGCTAAAAAAACCTATATTTTTACTGTAAAATTTGGCAAACAAACCGATAGTGGTGACTATGCCGGTAAAGTAATAGCTACAACAGATTATATACCATCGAAAGAAAGTGCCTATGCTATATGCTCTAAATTTATTGGTATTATAACACAAATCCCCCCTGCTTTCTCTGCTCTTAAAGTTAATGGAGTACGAGCGTACAAATTAGCACGAGATGGTAAAGAAGTAGAGCTAAAACCACGTAATATAACAATTTATGATCTAAAATGTCTTAATTACGACGAAAAAAATACTACCGCTACTTACTATGCTGAATGCTCAAAAGGTACTTATATAAGGACTTTAGCAGAAGATTTGGCATTGTCCTTGCAAAGTTTAGGATTTGTGATAGAATTACGCCGTACTCAAGTTGGGATATTTAAAGAAGAAAATTCTATCCGAATTGATTCTCCTACTGAGATTACCAAAACTTCCCTAGAGGAAAAAAATATAAAGATAGAAGCAATACTGGACGACATCCTGGTTCTTGATGCTAACGACGAGCAAGCACAAAAAATTAAATATGGTCAAAAATGCCTATTTGATTATGATAAAAACGCAGATTTTATATGGGTTCGCTATAAGGGCGTTCTGCTTGCAATTGGTAGTATAAGCAAGAATTGCTTTAATTCTTTACGAGTATTTAATTTAACGCAATAACTAAGGAGAAATGATCGATGTCGATTACACAAGAACGTAAACAAGAATTAATTAAAAATTATGCTATAAATGATAATGATACAGGCTCAAGTGCAGTACAATGTGCTATTTTAACTGAGCGGATCAACAACTTAACTGAGCATTTCAAATCTAACCATAAAGATCATACCTCAAGAAGAGGATTATTAATCTTAGTCGGACGCCGCCGTAGATTACTTAATTATATAAAGAAAAAAAATGTGAGCGAGTATTTAGATTTAATAAGTAAGCTCGGTATTAGAAAGATAAAATAATTACATAATCGTTATTGCGAAGAGCAATTGCTATGTGAATTTATGTCATCCATGCATGGATACCAAATCGTCATTGCGAGCGAATGAAATGAGCGTGGCAATCTCATGAAAAAGCACAAGATTCCTAAGATTGCCGCGTCGCAACTTACAGTTTCTCCTCGCAATGACGCAAAACACTAAAATAAAAATTAAGAGATATATATAGATGTTTAATGAAATAATTAAAACAGTTGAATGGGGCGGGAAGACTCTTGAACTTAGTACCGGCAAGATAGCTCGCCAAGCTGATGGAGCAGTTACTGTTAAAATGGGTAACTCTGTCTTACTATGTACAGCAGTCACTGCTGCCAAAGCAAAAGAAGGTATTGGCTTCTTTCCTCTAACAATTAATTATAGAGAAATGGCATATGCTGCTGGTAAAATACCAGGTGGCTTTTTTAAGCGTGAGGGCAAAGCATCAGATCGAGAGGTTTTAGTATCACGTTTGATAGATAGACCGATCAGACCATTGTTCCACCCTGCTTTTGTTAATGAAACATTTGTTACCTGTACTGTTCTTTCATATGACCCTGAAACACCAGTTGACATACTTGCTATTATTGGTGCTTCTGCTGCACTTAGCCTTTCACCTGCACCTTATCTAGAAATAGTTGCTGCAAGTAAAGTAGGATTAATAAACGGGGAATTTGTTTTAAACCCAACACTTGACTTATTAAAGACAAGCCAGCTTGATTTAGTTGTTGCAGGAACAAACGACTCTGTAATGATGGTTGAATCAGAAGCATATTTACTTTCTGAGGAACAAATGCTTGCTGCTGTAAAATTTGGCTTTGACAGTTTCCAACCGGTAGTAAATATTATTAAAGAACTTGCGGCTGAAGCTAAAAAACCAAAGCTTGAAATGCAAGATTTATACCCTGCTGAATTAAAGAATGAAATCAAAAAACTATTTGCAAAAGAAATTGAGCAGACTTTTGCGATTAAGTCTAAGCAAGAACGTAGTACTAATTTAGAGCTAATACCTGAAAAAATACTTAAGCATTTCGCAGATGATATAGAAAGTAAGAAATATAATAATTACCAAATCGAATCAGCTTTAAAATCTGTTGAATCCGATATATTACGTGGTAACATTTTACAAAAAAATAGACGTATCGATGGACGTACTACAACGGATATAAGACAAATTACTTGTGAAGTTGGATTATTGCCTTGTGCTCACGGCTCAGCTTTATTTACTAGAGGCGAAACACAGAGCTTAGTAAGTAGTACTTTTGGAACTAGCTTAGATGAACAAATAATCGATAGCCTTGAGGGTGAATATAAAGAACACTTTATGCTTAATTATATCTTTCCGCCTTACTCTGTTAATGAAGCAATGCCAATGAAAGCTCCAGGAAGACGTGAAGTTGGACATGGTAAACTCGCTTGGCGTGCAGTAAATCCAGTATTACCTACTAAAACACAGTTCCCTTATTCTATTAGAGTAGTTGCAGAAACTACCGAATCTAATGGATCTTCTTCAATGGCAACAGTTTGCGGTAGCTCACTTGCTTTAATGTATGCTGGTGTTCCAATAAAAGCACCAGTAGCAGGTATTGCTATGGGACTTGTTAAGGAAAAAGAAAAATTTGCGGTATTATCTGATATTCTTGGCGATGAAGATTATTTCGGCGATATGGACTTTAAGGTGGCAGGTACTAGCGAAGGTATCACAGCTTTACAAATGGATATTAAAATATCTGGTGTAAATTTCGATATAATGCAAATAGCTTTAGAGCAAGCACGAGCAGGACGTTTGCATATACTTGAACAAATGAATAAAGTTATTAGTAAACCAAATAATGAGATGAGCAAAAACGCTCCATCTACTACTACTTTAAAAGTTGATAAGGATAAGATCAGAGATATTATCGGTCCTGGTGGTAAAGTAATAAAGGAAATTTGTGAAACTAGCGGTGCTAAAATTGATATAAGCGATGATGGCACAGTTTCTATTTATGCTTCAGATAAAGATAAGCTAAAAGTTGCTTTGGACAAAGTTAAAGCTATTGCTATTGAGCCTGAAATAGGTGAAGTATTTAACGGCACCGTGATGAAAATATTAGATTCTGGTGCTTTTGTTAATTATTTAGGCAATAAAGATGGTTTTGTTCATATTAGCGAAATTGCCGAAGAAAGAATCGAATCAGTCGGCAGCGTTTTAAAGCAAGGTGATATAGTAAAAGTTAAGCTTATCGGGTTCGATAATAAAGGTAAAGCAAAACTAACTATTAAGAATGCTGATAAAGATAAATCTTCAGCAGGTCCAAAACCAAAAAACAATCCTAAAGAACACCAAGAACCTGAAAAACGGGAGAATGGTAAAAAAAGAGCTTGGAACGAAGACAATAATGCTGAAACAACTGAAGTAGTTACAGAACGTAAATATTTTACCTAGTAATATTGTCATCCAATGGTGGCATTATTGCATGGATCGAAAAGCATCTTTGGTTGTCATGCCGTGGCTTGACCACGGCATCCAGAAAATAATAAAAAATACTAATTTTATTAGTATTTTTAACTGGATTCCGTAAATAAATCACGGATGACAGGGAAAAATGATCCATGCAAGCAAACCTTACTCAGAAATGACATAGAAAGACAGGAATAAAACAAAAAGCACTGATTTAGAATTAAGTTTTTTACAATGAACCCTATAAACAATTACGAAAATATTGCTAAAAGAGTAATTTCTAGTGAAGCTAGTGCTTTAAAAAAGCTATCTGAACATATTCCTGAAGACTTCAACCAAATTGTAGAATTGTTACTATCTTTTAAAGGACGGGTAGTTTTAACTGGTATAGGTAAAAGTGGTTATATTGCAAAGAAAATAGCCTCAAGCTTTTCTTCAACTGGTATGCCAGCTTTTTATATACATCCAGCGGAAGCAAGCCATGGGGATCTTGGGATGATTACTAAAGATGATTTAGTAATTATGCTTTCTAATTCTGGCGAAACTAAGGAATTATTTAACATCATTAAATATTGCAAAAATTTTTCTGTAAAAATTGTTGCAATGACAATGAATAAAATTTCTACTTTAGCTACAAATAGTGATTTCTTACTTATAGTGCCTGAATATTCAGAAGCTTCAATAATTGGTGCTCCTACAGTTTCATCTTTAATAATGTTATCACTTGGCGATGCATTAATGACTGTTATACATGAAGTAAAAGGTTTTACTAAGGATGATTTCAAGTCATATCATCCTGGCGGTAGCATAGGGGCTAATTTGACAGAGATTAAACATTTAATGCGTAGCGGTGATCAAATACCTTTAGTGCATGAAGATACACCTTTTGCTGAAACTATAATTGTTATGAATAAAAAACGTTTAGGTTGTACCTTAGTAATAGATAAAGCTGAGAATTTAGTAGGGGTTATAACAGATGGTGATTTACGTCGTCACATTAACGATGAAATTCACCTAAAAATAGCCTCAGATATTATGACTAAAAACCCTGTATATATCTCATCTGAAATATTTGCAAAAGAAGTTTTAGACTTAATGAAAGCTAAAAATATTACTAATTTACCTATTGTTGACAATAATATCATTATAGGCATTACTCATATACATGATTTATTGCGAGCAGGAGTCAATTAGTATATGCCCTCTTCTTATAAAAGGCGAAAAAAATTTTGGAAATTTGCTTATTTCCTAATTATACTTGGAATTTTATATGCAGGATATATATTAGTTAAAAGTAGTCACCCTACTGAAGAAAATGATACTAATATTGTAGAAAAAGCTTCAGAAAAAAACCTTGATTTAAAATATAATATTATATTAAAAGATTCAGTTTTTGAGGGAGTAGATAAGAATTTAAATAGCTATCTAGTCAAAGCTGAGCAGGCTATAAAAGATTCAGATAACAAATATAAATTAGATACAATAAACGGCACATATAACGTAAATCAAAACCAATCAGTTACTGTTTATGCAAAAGAAGGGTTTTTAAACGAAGAATCGCATATATTAGATTTAAAAAATGATGTAAAATTTTATTTTGAAGATATGATATTTGACACTAATGATGCAAGAATTGATTTAATAAATAAAAGCATAATTAGCAACTCTTCTGCTACATTATTTCATAAAAGCTCTACTATTACTTCAGATAGTTTTAACACGCAAGACGACAATAATATTATAATTTTTAAAGGCAATGTCTACACAACTATTGATCTATCGGATTATTAAACTTGTAATATTCTTTACTATTAGTATCTCAACATATGCTGATGATAAAGAAGTTTCAAACTTACATATTACATCTGATACTTTAACCATTAATAGAGTTAAACAAAAGGCAGAATATCTTGGGAATGTCGTTGTTTATTTTGATAATGCGATACTTAGAACAGAAGAATTATATATTTTTTATAAAACTGTAGATAATAAACAAACCATTGATTATATAGTTGTTCCAACTAAATTGAGTGTTGAGAAAAAAATAAATAACGAGTTATTATTAGCTGATTCAGGAAAATATTTTTTAGATAATAAACAACTTATTTTACTTGGTAATGTTGTATTAGAACGTAATAATAATATTTTAAAAACTAATAAACTTATTTATTATGTGGATATTATTAATAAAAATAATAAGAAAATAAATTAAATGGACAGCTTACAAGTTAAAAATATATCAAAATCCTATAAAAAGAGAACCATATTAAGCGATATATCTCTTAATGTAAAACAAGGCGAAATAGTTGGGTTATTTGGTCCAAACGGAGCTGGTAAAACAACTTGTTTTAACATCATTATTGGCTTAATGAAAGCAGATTCTGGACAGTTATTGCTAAATGATATTAATATAACTAATTTACCAATTTATTTAAGAGCAAGACTTGGTATTGGTTACCTTCTTCAAGAACCTTCAATTTTTCGAGGCTTATCGGTTGAAGATAATATTAAAGCTATAATTGAAATATCTGAAAATGATAAAGAAGTAATTGAGCAAAAAACGCATAATTTACTAGAAAAATTTTCTATAATACATTTAAAAGATCTATCAGCTGCTAGCTTATCAGGGGGCGAAAGACGCAGGCTTGAGATTGCAAGATCGCTTGCAATAGAGCCAAAATTTATCATGCTTGATGAACCGCTTGCTGGTATTGATCCCCTAGCTATTTCCGATATCAAAAATCTAATTACTTACCTACGTGAATTCAATATAGGTATTCTAATTACTGATCATAACGTGCGTGATACTTTAGACATAGTCGACCGAGCATATGTCATTTTTGAAGGGAAAGTACTGCTAGAAGGGAGTAGTAAAGAAATAGCAAGTAGCAAGAAAGTTAAAGAGGTTTATCTGGGAGAAAGCTTTAGCTTATAATATACTCGATTGTCATCGATCCCACTATAAGCACACGGGATGACAGCTAAGAATCCAGATTCCCGCTTTCGTGGGAATGACATCGAGGACGTTTCCCGAACTGTATGTAACAAAGGCAAATTCTATGGAAATCAACAAAGACATTTTTAGGGCATATGACATAAGAGGTAATATCCTTACCGATTTAACAGTAGAGGTAGCCTATAAGGTTGGTTTTTGCTTTGCAAAGATGACCATAAAAGATGGCAATAATAAGATCTGCGTCGGTATGGATGGTCGCCTTAGCTCCCCTGCTCTTTACAAACTCTTAGAAATAGGATTGGTTAATGGAGGAGCTAAGGTTATAAATATTGGTGTTGTCCCAAGTCCAGTTCTATATTTCGCTGATAAAAAATCTACACCAGCTGGTAGTATTATGGTTACTGGTTCACATAACCCTCGTGATGATAACGGCTTTAAAATAATACAGCATGGCAAATCTTTTTTTGGTTCTCAAATACAGGATTTATTAACAGAGATTTTAAATACTGATTGGAGTAATAATCCCCCTGAAATCAATCTTGTAAACAAGAATAAAATCAATATTAGTGACAGATATATAAAAAATATTCTAGAAGCAGTAAATATTAACCTCAACCTAAAAGTAGCTTGGGATCCTGGTAATGGAGCAACGGGAAATATTGTTGAGGAGTTAAAAAATCATTTAAATAATGAAAACATTATCATTAATAGCAAGATCGACGGGAATTTCCCAAGTCATCACCCTGACCCTACTAAGGCTGATAATTTACAAGAATTAATTAAACTAGTTAAAGAACAAAATTGCGATCTTGGTATAGCTTTTGACGGTGATGGCGATAGAATTGGCATTGTAAGCTCAAGCGGTAAGATGTTATTTGGTGATCAAATTTTATGCATTTTTGCTGAGGATATTCTAAAAGAAAACCCGAATGCTACTATAATACTTGATGTAAAAGCTAGCCAGCTTATAGCCGATAGAATCAAATCATATGGCGGACAACCTATAATATGGCGAACTGGTCATCCATTTATTAAAAGTAAAATGGCTGAATCAAAAGCTTTACTAGCCGGTGAGATGAGCGGGCATATATTCTTTGCCGATAAATATTTTGGTTTTGATGATGCAATCTATGCGGCATTAAGGTTTTTAGATTTATTAACTAGATCAAATAAAACTTTAGATGAAATAATATATGAGCTACCAAAAAGCTATAGCACACCGGAAATTAAAATTTTTGTTCCTTCTGAATTAAAATTACAAATTATTGAAGAAATTAAAGAAAAATTACTAAAAAATAAAATAGAGTTTAATGATATTGATGGGGTGCGAGTAAATACGGAAGTTGGGTGGTGGTTATTGCGTAGCTCTAATACTGAATCTGCTATTATTGCAAGAGCTGAGTCAAGTAATGCGAAAAAATTAGAAGAACTAAAAACAATGATTAATCAATTATTAAGCAAGTATGGACTTACTATTTAAGTGCAAAAGAAAGATATAATTATATTATGTGGTCCTACTGCTAGCGGCAAATCTTACCTAGGTCATGCATTTGCTAAAGCTTGCGACGGGGAAATAATAAATATCGACTCAATGCAGGTTTATAAAGAAATTCCAATTATTACCGCCTCCCCTCCGGAAAACTATAAAAGCGAAATTCCTTATCATTTATATAACTTCTTGCCTATTACTGAAGGTTTTTCTGTAGTAAAATATCTAAAACTTGCTTCAGAAAAAATAAATCAGATAGCCGCTAGTGAAAAGCTTCCTATATTAGTAGGTGGTACAGGATTATATATTAATTCTTTAGTTTTTGGATATAATAATATTCCTGATATATCTGACGATTTAAGACAGCAGGTAAGAAAGCTGCATAACGAAATAGGCAATATAGAACTACATAATAGACTTACAAAGCTTGATACTATTGCTTCCTCTAGAATTAATCAATCAGACACTCAAAGGCTAATTAGAGCTTATGAAGTAGTGCTGCAAACCGGTAAATCTATTTTCTTTTTTCAAACTTTACCAAAAGAACAAATCTTATCTGAATTTAATTTTAAAATTATCTTCTTAAATCCTGAGAGAAAATTCTTATATAAAACAATTGATGAACGTTTAGCTAATATATTTAAAGATGGGGCAATAGATGAGGTTGCTTTAATCAAAAAACAATTTAATTCTGAAAACTATCTAAACTTAAAAGCTGTAGGCATAAAAGAAATTTTGGCTTATCTAGAAAATAAACTAACTTTAAATGAGGCTCTAACCTTAGCTCAAACACGAACACGCAGGTATGCTAAAAGACAAATCACTTGGTTTAAGCATCAGATAAAAGAAAAAATAACTTTAGATTATTCTAACGAAGAAGAGTTTCTACAAATAACTCGAAAACTTTCTATTCTTATGGATTTGCCAAACAGCAATAAATAATAGACCAGTGGTAAATATTTGAAGTATTTGCAATGTTATGCCTAATACTGGTATAAAAGGAACAGCTGGTTGCAGTAATATCGGCACTCCACTTGAAAACATTACTAATCTTGTAGCATCTTGTACTGAAACACTATTAAATAATAATTTTAATGCAACACATACTAATAATATTATAATACTTCTTTCCAAAAAGAATGTTACGAACCAAAATAATATAATAGATGGCATACCAAGATAAATAAATAAATTTGGTAAATACATTAGGTTATCGGCGAAATATTTTTTTATTATTTGAGGGGTTAAAGTCATTTGATTTTGATCAAATAAACTTGAGTAATTAATGGTACGAGGGAAGCTTTTGTTAGTATTATCTATTGCAAAATTTATTGTAAGTTTATCTGCTTCAATTACGAAAGGTATCTTGCTTTTTTCTCTAATTGAAACTTGATTTGTTGTATCAATAACAGCTACTTTATCGTTATTCTTATTATATAAATAAATAGGTTCTTCATCTTTTACAGAAATTCGTGAATTAGCATATTGCATTTCCGGTAATTGATTGATGATATATTCAATATTATCGGTAGTTTTTGTCTGTTTTGTTCCGTTAAAGCTATCTTTCAAGGTTATTAAATAATTTAATATAAAGATACAATAAATTATTGCCGTAATAAAAGACACAATAAATAAATATCTTATTCCGTAACCATGATATTTTTGATATATGTCTTTATAGAACTCTATAGAGCTAATTGATAGACGTAACTGGCGGAGTAATGTATTTAGTCCTCCTAATATATATGATAATAAATACATTATTTTATTAAACTTTTATACATAAACAGCAGTAATATAGCGTATAATTATAGAAAATTGCAAATTTTTAGTGCATTAAAGTCTAATTTATATATAAGTTTATTGATAAAAAATTATTTATTTACTAATATTTATATTTCGATAACAACATTAATTTTATATGCTACTTCCTGAAATAACTCTAACTTTAACAGCACTTTTAAGCCAATTCTTTGCCGTAATACTGCAAAGTAAAAATAGAATTGTTGCTAATATAACTATTTTACTTACCATATTAACAATTTTCATTATTTTAAAATATTCTTACTCTGAAAGCGTATTATACCTAGATTATGTAATGTTTACTACCAATGCAAATATTGCTAATTATAAGGCTATCATATTGATATTTACTATAATATCTATGATAATTTATTGCGATTATTCGGTGCGTAGCGGTGAACCACTAAAATTTGAATTTATTACTTTGATATTATTATCTACAGTTGGGATTTTTGTTGCAATTTCAGCACAGAATTTTTTATTACTCTTTTGTGCCATGGAACTTACTGCCTTAACTTCCTATATACTTGCTGGTTTTAAATTAAGTGAGATTAAATCATCAGAGGGAGCATTAAAATATTTTATATTAGGTAGTTTAGTTAGCTGCTTATCATTATTTGGTATTTCTTTTATATATGGATTTGGCGGAAGCTTACAATTTTCAGATATATTTTATAAGCTAAATGATAGCTCTTCGGTAAATTTAGGTTTAGTAATTGGTGTAGTATTATTTTTAAGCAGCATTTTCTTTAAGCTTTCAAGTGCACCTCTGCATTTTTGGGCACCAGATGTATATGAGGGATCGCCTATTACTTCGGTTACTTATTTTACAGCGGCTTCAAAAATCGGAGCTATTGCTATTTTATTAAATATCGAAAATTTAATTATCAAAAACTATCACCCTATTAGCTATAATCTGATAAAAATAATTGCTTTATTATCCATGATATTTGGTGCTCTTGGTGCTATTCGTCAAACTTCTTTAAAAAGATTAATGGCATATAGTACTATTCTAAATATCAGTTATGTATTAATCGGCGTATTGTTGCGCACTGAAGACGGCAATAAAGCTGCTATGCTCTATATGTTAATATATGCAGCAGCAAGTATAGGGTTCTTTACTTGCCTAATTATGTTACTCGGAAAACAGACAGACAAAGCCAATTTTGAAAGTATTCAGGGAATTGCAGAAAATCATAAAGCTATAGCTGCTACAATTTGTATAATTATGTTTTCTATGATAGGTATCCCACCGCTTGCTGGCTTTCTTGGAAAATATTATCTCTTTTATCAAGCAATTACCCAAGAAGAGTTTTTACTTGCTTATTTCGGTATCTTTACTAGTGTCATTGCGACTTTTTACTATCTTAAAATAATTAAAACGATGTATTTTGCTGAAAAACCTAATCCAACAAAAATACCTATTTCCTACGGACTATTATTAATTAATTTTGTAATAATAGGTTTTTTACTTTTCGGATCTTTTATTATTTCGTCTTAGGTTTAAATGAATTTAGGTAGATATAAGCTATTTGTTTTTGATGAATTAGATAGCACAAACCTTGAAGCCGTTAGAATGGCTAAAAATAAACCTGATAGAGATTATATCATACTTGCTAAATCTCAAACTAAAGGACGTGGTAGAAGTGGTAAAAACTGGCAATCTACTTCTGGAAATTTACATACTAGTTTACTAATTAAGCCTAATAAAGACCTTGAATTACTACCGCAATTGTCTTTCGTTACAGCCCTAGCGGTTTATGATAGTGTGGTACATGTCATACCGTGGCTTGACCACGGTATCCAAAAAATAAACGGGATTCCTCTACAAGCACACGAGATGACGCCCCTAGTTCTTAAAAAAATCCAATTAAAATGGCCAAATGATGTTCTAGTAGGGGATAAAAAAATATCCGGTATACTTCTTGAATCAGTTAAAGTAGAAGATGTTTATTATCTTATTATCGGTGTTGGTATTAACATAACTTATCACCCAATAAATATCGACCAGCCTACTACCTCCTTAGTCAAGGAAAACTTCCCTATTATAACTCCTCAAGCTTTACTTGAAATATTAATAGAAAATTTTGAAAAATATTATCAAATTTGGGAGAAAGAAAGCTTTTCATTTATTAGAGAAACATGGCTGAAACATGCTTATAAGTTACATGAAAATATTACTGTTAAATATCAAAACGATATTATTACAGGCACTTTTCAAGGTATTGATTCCATAGGTAGAATAATATTGCAACTACCTTCCAAAAAAATACTCTCTATTTCTACTGCTGAACTTTCCTTTTAGCAAAAAAATTACTAAATTTAAATTAAAAATTTAATTATTATTAATTATTTTTCCGTCATTGCGAGAAGAAAATGTAAGTTTCGACGAAGCAATCTCATTTACTTCTCGTAAAGCATTGCCTACATGGATTAGTTATGTTATTCCCGCGTAAGCGGGAAGACATTGCGGGCGTTTTTCGATCCACGTGAGTAATATAACAAAAAGCGATGAGGTTCAGACATTAAATTTGCGAGCAAAATTGCGGAGCGTATATTAAATACGTGAGCACAATCGAGACCTGCAAAATTCGCTTGTATCAAGCTTTCTGAATTATGCTGTATACCGCAAATACTTCAAGATTTGGTAAGTCAAATAAGCGGTGAGTCTGCGGAACGTAGATAAACTACGTGAGCAAAGACGAATCCCGAAATTTGGCTTACCAAATCTTGAAGTATTAAAGTTATACCTCCTCGCAATGACAATAAAAGCTTAAGCCCCTTAATTAAAAAGTAATAACATATGCCTCAAAATAATAATCCTAACCCTATTTCTCAAGAGTTCATGAACAAAGCTAATGAGCAATTTAATAAAATAAAAGAACTGAAACTTAGCAAAAATCCCAGTGTTAATAATATTAAAGAACTAATAGTCATGGTGGAGCACGCAGAAAAATACTTTAAATACGCTTTATTCACAGGTTGTAATAATGCGACTTATGCGTTAACCCAATTATATGATTTTATATTTACAAAATATCCTGACTCTCAGAATCAAGATTTACAAAAGAAGATATTACGTGATGATTTAGTTTTATTAGGGCAGAAATTTGAAGTTATCGAATGTAAGCAAATGAATTTAATATTTAATCCACCTAAGACAAGCGAAAGCGAAATAAATATTTTCTACGATGCTATTTGCAGAACACGAGAATATTTTAGTAATAAAAAATTAGTTGATAATCCTGAAACAAATGATGAAATTATTAATTATTACCTCAAATCTTTTGAAGCCATATCAGAGAAAAAAGATGTTAACAATAATTATAACCCAGAAGATGGTTGGTGTTACCCTACTCATACCTATTGGGAAAATGGTAATAAAGTTTGTATATATGAAAGTGGTGATCAAAAGTTTGAAATAACTTTGGTGGGTACTGAGTCAAAATTTTTTGAAATGTAAAAAAAGTATCAAATATAGTTAAATTATGAAAAATACAGAAACAGAATTTATTAAATTAACTCCAAAATATTTATTTGATAAAGGTATTAGATATTACAATGAATTTTTGGATATGAAACCTAAAAACGATAATGCAATAATTGAAAGTCAACAAGTCTACGCAGTCGAGTAGCCCAAAGCTTGCGCCTTAGGCTCTCACAGAACCGTACGTAAATTTCTCAATTTATACGGCTCTTCTTTCTGATAGACTTATTTTGTGCCAATGGCTAAAAGTCATTGGATATTCTGCTTTTATTTGCAGTAATCTACTCCAAGCTTTGCCCAATGTGTTATTAATTTTACTCCTCTTCTTTATAAATCGAACCAAGTAATAATCAATCATGTAGGCTAACTTGTATAATTCAGATCTTCGATGGTGACCATAATATTCGACCCATCCTCTAATCTGACCATCCACTTCCCTTGCTATATTACTAAGACTATCACTAATCTTTGATTTTAGTTTCCACTGTTCCTTTATTTGATGACGAATTTTCTTTAGAGCAGCAATACCAATGCTAGGTGTAAATACCAGTTTTTCGTGCCATATTCTTGGCTTAAAGTCATACCCCAAGAAAGTGAATTTTCGAGATAACTTATGCTTCCTCTTGTCATACGCTTTCTTAGTGCCTGTGTATACTACTCTAGTCTTCTCTTCATTGAGCTGAAGTTGATAATATTTTAACTGCTCTTCTATTCTATTCTTCATAAAATATGCCTGTCTCTCACTAGTACAATGCACCACTATATCATCTGCATATCTTTCAAACTTTATTCCAGAAAATTTTTCATGCATCCAACTATCAAATGCTTCATGAAGATACAGATTTGAGAGAATAGGACTGACTACTCCACCTTGAGGAGTGCCCTTATTTCTCTCTAAAAATATCCCCGCTACATCAATAGCAGGTGCTTTAAGAAATCTCTCGGAATATAATAAAATGATTTTGTCATTAGTATGTTTTATTAAAATATCCATCATGATATTATGATCCAAATTGTCAAAATAACCTTTGATATCAATCTCTAAAAGCCATTCATATTTAAAACATCGCTCCCTACAAATCGTTACAGCATCAATTGCACTCTTATTAGGTCTGTAGGCATATGAGTCATTATGAAATTTTCCTTCTACAATTGCTTCAAGCCTATTTTTTACAACCATCTGTGCTACACGATCAGAGACAGACGGAATTCCTAACTGGCGAATACCTCCTTTAGATTTTGGAATATTCACTAAAAGCACAGGCTGAGCCATATAGCTACCTGAAGACATTCTATTCCATATTTTGTAAAGCTGGTTGTCCAGTACTACTTCCATATCTTGAATAGTTTGTCTATCATAGCCACATGATCCCCCTGCTTTTTGAACCCTTTTCCATGCATTCAAAACTTCAGTTAAAGTCACATTATATTGTCTTGACATTTTGTACCTTATCTTTCCTTTCGGTTGTTTAATATTCCATGTCCCAGAAAGTAGAATCCTTTGCTCCAACTTATTTCTAAGTCTTCATCACTACTACTATTCTATCCGCCCCATCTACACTGGAAAAAAAAATATATGTAAATGGTTCCCAAGTTCCTAACAATAGCCTAATTCAAGTTCACGCCATCTTTGCACCGACTGCCACTAATACACAACACACATTAGCTATTAATTTATATCCTAGAAAAAGCAATGACCCTCTAGTTTTGACAGTATCTAGACATTTCGACACCTCTTCGATTGGTTCGTTTTCACTCGTCTCCTTGAATCACACATGACAACCTGTGTTGCCTTTTCCCCATCCGCTCAACACCACCTCCTTGAAAAAGATAGCACCGTGGGGTTGTTTGAGATCTGCTCATGCTAACCGACCTCGGTGGACCTACCACCATCTATTGCTAAGCATCTAACTATTTACATAGTTAGTTCTTGGCACACAATGCTATGTTATATTTACAAGGTGCTATGTTTTTGGGTAGTAGTGATGCTTCTAATTTTTTAATTAAAATTAATAATGAATCTGAAATTAATAATCAATCACTTTCATCTGAGAGATGAAAGTTTGTTTTATAGCGACTAGAAGTCGCATATCAAGCTAAAGCTTATTCAAGCCGTATGTGAGAGAAATCATGTCTGGTTCATGTACCTCAATATGTCTTTAATCATATAATCGGTACATTACCACTATTAGATCTACAGTCACTGCGTGCACAAACAATTTCTACCACACTGTGTGATAAAGACGATAGTAAACTGTTAGGTGATTTCCTGAAGTGTTGAACTCATGGTGCTTATGATGCAATGCATCATGGCGCACATGGCAAGCTAAAGCTTTTCCATCTGGAAGATGGAGGTTTTAACCACCAAAGGGACTATAAACAAGTAAGTAACCTAATAAAAACTATAGATGGTATAGAAAATTTTTCATATTACTATAAAAGAACAAAATCTACAAATTTAAATGATTTTGGTATTACTGATCTTGCTGAACTTAAAGTATGGCTTTACTACCACTTTCATACATGGGTAGTATAAAAATAGATTGGAATGATGCTGTAATTTCTAAATCTTCAATTCTTGATATTTTAGAAGAATTTGTAAACGATTTTAATTCTTCTTTACCATTTGAATACCACCTAATTACTAGAGAAAATATTGGTGCGTTTATAGAAAGCATAAATGAAAAAATTATAGACACTTTTGTATTGTGTAAGATACCAGAAAAAAAATGGTATAGTAAATTACTCCCCAATTTAAATTTTAAAGAGAAACCTATAGAAAATACGCAAGGCATCACAGCAAATGAGATTAAAAAACCAAATGAAGTACCTAAATTACCCCAAAAATTACACTTTGAGGATTACACTAATAATAAAATAGGAGATATTACGAATCACGCTCAATGGAATCAAAAAGTGACTCTAGTGAACTTTTAGACCTAATAGGAGGATGTCCTATATCTTAAAAAGGAATGAAAACGATGAAAGAAAAATTACCTTATCTTTATGAAGTAATAAATAAGGCATTAAGTGATTATGAAGAATATATTGAAAAACCTCTTAGAATATCAAAGGATTTAGAAACACAAAATAATGAAGCAGTTTTAATTGAACTATATAAAAGATTAAAAGAAATATTCATTTATGGCGAAACAAAAGCAGCTTGGTATCTAGCTCAATTCTATTACAATGGTTGGTTGTTTGAAAAAGATCGCGAGATGGGAAATTTTATCATTGCAATAGGAATAAAGCTTGATTCGGTAAAATGTTTAAATAATGGATATGAAGGTGATCTACAAAAAGATTTGAACAATCTAGCTATAAAATGTGCTAAAACCATTAAAAATATTAAAAGACAATATCAAATAGATATGGATAGTATTATTACTGACGAAATAAGGAAAAATGCCGAACTTAATTTTAAAAAAAATTTAGAAAATTCTGAATTAAAAAATATATTTGAACCAAAATTTTTTCCTAATTCTTTAGACATGTTACAAGAAGCATTAAAATATTATTTTGAAAATATAAAATTACCTCTTACTCAATCAAAAGATTGTACATTAACAATAACACAAGATAATAAATATATTATATCCAAAATATATGTAAAATTAAAAGAAGCTTTAGTTTGTGGTCAAGAAAATGCCGCTTGGTACTTAGCTCAGTTTTATTATAATGGCTGGTTGGTTGAAAAAATATTATTTATGGAGATTTTATACTTGCGATAGGAAAGCATTTTGAAGCTAAAAAAAGCTCTAATAGCAATTATAAAGGTGAAGATATTTTAGCAGATTACTTACAAAAATTAGTTACAGCTTGTGCTACTTCTATTTCCAATAACAAGTATGTATACCGAGCAGGTATTAATGATACAATGAAGCACAATGCAGAATGTGCCATTAATATACATTTAAACAATACTGATTTAAAAGACATATTTAATAGCTTAGAATCAACTATTATTCCCACAATTTCAGCTCCTTTACCTAGTACCACACACCAACCATCTAATGCAGTAAGGCGAGCTACTCAAAGTGATATCAAAGATTTCAAAAATAAAAAACCTACTAATATAAAAAAAACAAAAAGTACAATAGATTATAATGTTAATTTTGAAAAAGATGAAGAAACAAATTCAGTATTAACAAGCAACAAACCTACCACTAATATACACGAAACAAAAAGTAAATTAAATTATAACTCCACTACTGCTAAAAACGTTGAGGAAACAACTTTAGTATTAAGAGGCAATAATTATTATTATCAACCACCTATTAATACACAAGATGAACCACAAAACCTTATAAATCATAATAATAAGGGCGAAAACAAAGATGATGATGAAACTTCAATATTAGGTCATAAACAAGGATGCAGTTGTCTAATAATGTAATAAATTTGATTTAAGGTATATTTTGAAAACGACTCAAATAAATAACAATAAAATTTTTTATCTGTTACCTGAAAATCAGTTGCTTACAGAAGGTTTACTACAAGTTGAGTTATTAGTGAGCGTTCACGCTATGTTTAATAGGAGCTTAAAAGGATCATTATTTTGTAGTTTGGCAGTAGCGTAAAGCGACTTAACCCTTTCTAGAAACCTATCCCCTCTCAATGACCAAGTGAAGAAAGAATTTTTTCGATATTTTACAAAATGTTTTATCTGTCGCTCTGCTAAATTATTAGTTGGCTCTATTTGTGTATTATTTAGAAAGAGCCATATCATATCAAACGATTTTAATATATTATTTGCTACTCTCGTTGCTTGTAAATACTGGGTATTAGCAACATCCTGTAAATAATATAACATCAGCTTTTTAACTTTTTGCATTATTGCTAAATATCTTGGATTATCTAGCTTACTTTCTTTATGTAAATTATAAAACCTAAATATTGTATCAGTCATATGAAGAAGGGCTAAACCAATTTTAGCAAGCTCTCCATTGTGACTATACGCAAATCTTTTAAAATCCCTAAGCAAATGAGCTAAACATATCTGACGGTTACTGCCATCAAAGATATTATAGACCGCATATCTATCACTTATTACTTTACCTTCATATTCTGGCAATAATCTTTCTAATATTTTTTGACCTCTTGAACTAGCTAGCTTAAATACTGTTGTTGCTTTATTTGTGGCTACCCAACACCAATGTCTATTCCCTCTATTACTCGCACTTGTTTCGTCTAAATGTAGATAATCACTTTCTTCAATTGACTCTAGTAATCCATTGTAGTTTGATTCTAGTTTAGCTGATATCCTACCTTCAGTATTAGAAATTAATCCAAGACTAATATCAAGATTAAATATTTGTTTTAATATAGATTGAATATCACGTTTACTATTATTAAAAAACCCACTTAAAGAGCTAATTATACTTTTAGCGTTTTTCTCTAATAGTTGATAATTATCAAGTTTTCCTTTATATCTTCTCTTACATACAGAACATGTTTTCTGATGCAACTTATATTCGGTAACAACTGGCTTGATGCTAGGAATTTCTATTTTCTGATAGCTGGTATATTTTTCTTCTAAGACCAATTCAGAACCACAAGTACACATTTCTTCATCTGGCATAATATCTATTTTGATATCAGCTATTTTCATTTGATATGGATTATATTTATGACCTATTTGCGCTCCATTATTCTTATCACTCCTTGGTTTTGCCTTCCTCTCTATTCGATAAATATCTCTAGAGCTAGGCAACCCAGAGTTAGTAGAATTTTTATTTAACTTGTCTCTTAGTTGAATTATTATATCTTCAAGTTCCGTAACTTTAAGCTTTAATATTTCATTCTCAGATTGTAACTGTTGATTTTGTTCTGTCAATAATTGTACAAGTTGCTTTAATTCTATAACTTGAGCTTGATGATTAATTGCCATTGCTTAGTTCTTTATTTTTCATCCTTTATATTACACAATCTTGTAACTATTCTCTACATATTTCTTTTACTATATTTACGGGCGTGAACGCTCACAGTTATTATCTAATTTTGAGATGATTTAGGATTCTTATGCTGAAAAAGCGATAAATCTACTATTTGAGTCAGCAGTTGAAAATTTAACATGTGCTATGCTACTTGGTGAAGAAAAAGCAATATTACCGCTTGCCCAGCTTTATCATTAGGACACTATTTATGGCATTTTGCCGGATTTAGTTTTCAGCGACTATATTATTTTGCTAGGGCGAAAACTCGAATATGAAATATGCAATGACATTCCTTTGCAAATTATCGTTAATACTAATTATTTTGATAAACAGTTAAAAGAGTTAGACATTATTATTAATTCTAATACCTTATTTTATTATTATAACTTTAAATGTATAGGGGAAGATATTAAAAAAAATCATTAGAGACTAAACAATTCGATAAGGAATGGTATTTTTGTAAATTTGAGTATTCAGATTTAACCTTATCATCGTTTGAGATATTAAATGAAGAACAGAATTTAGTAACTGTAACAGGTGAAAACACTGTGAGTGATAATAAATGTTTAATGTCTTGATTGGGTTCTCTTGCTCTTGCATGGCTTGATTTTTCTGTCATTGCGAGAAAGTTATGTAATAACCAACGAAGCAATCTTAGGAGTTTTACTTCATGAGATTGCCACGCCACTTTCAGTGGCTCGCAATGACATACATTTAATACAAAAACAACTTCTTCTGACTCTTCGATTCTTCGTTTACATTATTATTATTATTTTGTGGATAACCATGATCTAATGTTTTCAAATAATCACCAATTGCTTTAGAAAACTCCTCCATTTTATAACGGAAGAAATGATCAGCACCGCTAATAATTTTACATCCAACCTTAATATGAGCTTGTTGTTTAGATAACTTACTTGCTAAATCTTTTACCGCTTCAGCTGAGACTATACTATCACTATCACCTTGTAGTACAAATCCTGGAATAGGACAAGGCGAAAGGAATGAAAAATCATATTTATTTACTGGAGGCGAAATAGCAATAAAGTTATTTATTTCAGGGCGTCTCATCACAAGCTGCATAGCTATCCATGCACCGAATGAAAACCCTAATACTAAATTAGACTGAGCGTTTGGATTATTTTGCTGTAACCAATCAAGAGCTGTTCCGGCATCTATAACCTCACCTACTCCATTATTAAAGTTACCCTCCGAATGCCCTACTCCTCTAAAGTTAATACGTAAAACTGTATATCCATGCTCAGATAAAACTTTATAGGCGTTATACACTACTGTATTGTTCATATCACCGCCATGCAAAGGATGGGGATGAAGAACCAATGCAACGGGAGCATTATATGCTTCTGCTTTTACATATATTCCTTCGATTCGCCCCTCAGGACCATTAAAATAAATTAGCGACATAATTATTTGTAATATTTAATTTGTTTTTGTTAATAAACTTTGCGTCATTGCGAGTGGAAACTTTATCACCCTGTCATCCTGTGGCTTGACCACAGGATGACAACATTCTTTTATTCACATAGGCAATGCCTCCTCGCAATAACAACTCATCACGAAAACACAGCCCTCTCGACCGCCTCAGCGTTATGCTGCACTAAATCTTTCGCTATTTCTTTGGTAATCATCTTTTTTAGACCATTTTTAAGCTTGTGACGAACGCAACCAAGCATTTGCGGTTCAGCAACTATAATTAGCTCTTTATACTTACCTTGGTCATGACCTACTGCTTTTTCTAAATGTTTTATAACGCTTTTTGCTGCTTCTTTATGCTCTATATCTTTTAAAGAAGTATGAGGCTCGAACAATGAAGCAGGTGTAGATTTATTTTGGTATAAACTCTGTCTTTTTTCTCTATGGTGGTGATGCTCTTCCAAATCTAAAGGTAACTTTAAAGGCTTATTATTAGTAATTTTAACTCCTTGAGCATCGTAAAGCATCATTTGCTTGCTATCGATAACTGCAATTAATTTTAATGCTGTTGTATTATTCATAATACCTCCATAAGAATAGTTGGTAATTGTATGATAATACTAATTATTTCTTAAACCAAGACTAATTTAATACAAATAGCAAATTATTAGCATAATCCATTGCTTAACTATAAAAATTTATTTTCAAATCAAGCGTAAGAGTGCTCCAATGTTATTGAGTAAGTACTAATTTAATAATTTTTGCTTTTCACTATTAATTATCTCTTCAATCTTATCATTAAGAATACGTACATCAGTTTGTTCTACTTCTTCTTTTTCTATTACTCCAATAATTTTTACCTTTATAGTTCCTGGCTGTTTAAACCAAAAACCTCTAGGCCAAAATAAGCCGGCATTATGTGCCATCATTACTATTGGCACTTTAGTAATAGAAGCAAGCTTTACAGCACTTGGCTTAAATTTTACTGTTCTATCAGGTGGAACTTTTGTTGATTCAGGAAATATTATTAACCATAAACCTTCCTTGATTTTTTCCTCACCCTCTCTTAAAATTTGAGCAACTGAACTATTAGTACCACGATTTACTGCAATCGGTTTAACCATACGAAGCCCCCAACCAAGTAGCGGTATATTAAATAGCTCACGTTTTAATACCCATGAATGTTTAGGGATAATAAGCTGCATAAACATCTGATCCCAAAAGGATTGATGGTTAGAAACAACTATTGAAATGGTCTTAGGCAATTTCTCAATCCCCTCTACTTCATATTTTAAACCACAACAAATTTTTGCAAGCCACACAAAAGCATAAGAAAAGATAACAGCGATCCTATATCTTATTTGATAGTTGACATTGAAAAACGTTACGGGTATGTAACATATAAGAAAAAAGATAAAAGTAAATAACGATAATAATCCGTAAAATGATAAAATTCTTAAACGCCAAAGCATATAGTAAAAATTAAATATTAATTTGGTATATCGCAAATACTTCAAAAGTTGGTAAGCCAAATTTCGGGATTCGTCTTTGCTCACGTAGTTTATCTATGTTCCGCAGACTCACCGCTTATTTGACTTACCAACTTTTGAAGTATTTGCGGTATATATATAACATATATTTGTTAATGAATACAATAATAAAGGTATAAAATGAAAAAAACTGTTCTTTCAGGTGTGCAAGCTACTGGTTCTTTGCATCTTGGTAACTATTTAGGTTCGATTCGAAACTGGGTTAAAATGCAGGAAGAATATAATTGTTTTTTCTTTTTGGCTGATCTGCATTCTATCACTGTTGATATAGCACCTAGTGAACTTAAAAGATCAGTTATCGAAACTTTAGCGATTTATTTAGCAGCTGGGCTTGATCCTAATAAAGTCACAATTTTTGCTCAGAGTATGGTAAAAGAGCATACCGAACTCGCTTGGTTGCTGAATTGCGTGACACCGCTCGGCTGGTTAAAACGCATGACACAGTTTAAAGATAAGGCTGGAAAGGATCAAGAAAAAGCCTGCCTTGGGCTTTTTTCCTATCCAGTACTTATGGCTGCTGATATACTGATATATAAAGCTGATATAGTGCCGGTCGGTGAAGACCAAAAACAACATTTGGAGCTAACTAGAGATATCGCCGGCGTAATTAATAGGAAGTTTAATAAGGAAATTTTAAAAGTACCGGATGTTTTAATTGGTGGCTCAGGAACAAGAATTATGAGTCTTAGAGATGGCAGAAAAAAAATGAGCAAATCCGATTCCTCGGATTTTTCTCGTATTAATTTAAGAGATGATAATGATCTTATTCATCAAAAAATTAAAAAAGCCAAAACAGATCATTTAAGCTTTGTTAGTTATGATAAAGAAGCAAGACCAGAGATTAGTAATTTACTAGATATTTACACAAGCTTATCAGAAAAAAAACTTGAGAATATAATTCAGAACTATGAAAATCAAGGCTTTGCAAAATTTAAAGAAGATTTAGCAGAAATTATTATTACTAACCTGCAACCTATGCGTGATAAATATTTAGAGTTAATGAATGATCAAGAATATTTACTCAAAATACTTCAACAAGGTGCAGAAAAAGCAAGAATTAGAGCATCTGAAACTGTAAACGAGCTGAAAGAACAATTTGGATTTGTGATATAAAGAGTGATATGTTAGGTGTTATTACCGCTGATGTCATATAGCTCTGATGTTATTCCCACGTAAGGCTTGCTTGCGTGGATACTAAGTCGTCTGAGCTACGCGAATGAAATGAGCGTGGCAATCCAGAAAAAATAATAAAAATGCTATAAGCTAGCATTTTTATACTGGATTGCGTACGTACAATTACTTCGTAATTTCCTTAGCTCAGACGGAAAAAACTAATCCACGCGGGTAATGCTACCACAGGTTGACAGGAACAAAACTAAATCCTACAACACCACCAATAATTATAAGACCTTGTCACTAATTCTCCAAATTAAACGAACATAGGAAAGATTTTTTACGATTTCTCTTGAATTATTCTGTATTTTTTGCTATGAATCTTCTTGGATAGGTGGCCGAGCGGTTTAAGGCACTAGTCTTGAAAACTGGCGTACGGGCAACCGTACCGTGGGTTCGAATCCCACCCTATCCGCCAGCCAGCTCTAAAAAACTCTTTATTCCTTATAGCTTAGCTGTCGAAAAAGTAAAAATATCGTTATAATATATTTTCTCAAAAAATCCCCTATTTATAAAATAATATTTTTTGGTAAATATTTAGAATATCTTTCTAAATGATCTTCCTATTTATTAGATTTATCTATATAAGCTTTATTACTAATTAAACCCATACCGTAAGTTTTACAATATTCAAGCATTTCTATTGAGTCGGGATGCTCCGCTCCAAAATCTATAATTTGTGGTTTAGCAAAAAATTTATAGTTAAGCGTATCTTTTCTTTTACACGCAACCTTTGCTCCTTTAAGATTTACTTCGCTTACTTGTGCTATACATTCTTATAATTTCTTCTATAAACATTAAAATATATACCTCGTGCATCCATATAGCTATCTAAAGCTTCCTCAAGCTTACCATCCGCAAATAATATATCCCCTCTTATTATACATGTAACAGCTATTGTAGGGTTGAATACATCAGGCATTCTTCTACTCATAAAGCTTTTATCATTATTCTTAAAAATCTCTATTGCTTTATCTGCCTATTCTAAAGCTTTATCTTTTTCACCTAAACCGAATAATGCTATTGCTTTTTGAGTAAATATTCTACCAAATATTATATTAGTTTCTTTTTTTACACGCTTTTGCATGTTATATACTTGCTCTACTTGATTAAGAGCTTCTTGATATTGCCCAAGTTTATTTAATATTTCAGCTTTTATTAAATAATCTACTGTTAAAAATACTGCATTTGGATCCAACCCTCCAGAAATAGCAGCTTGAATAGATTGATTAATTTGTTCTAACGCTTCATTATATTTTCCTTCTATAAAAAATAATTTTGTTTCAGCAATATATAGCATTGATTTATCAGCATTATCAATTACTTTATTATCTAACTGCTGTTTTAAAATTTGTATATTTTCTTGAGCTTCCTGCACATTTCCTATTGTAAGATATACTTGTGCTAACCCATAAGTTACATTAGCTTTATATGCTTCATATCCTTTAATATCTTTATATACTTCTTCAGATTTAGTAAAATATTCTACAGCTTTTTTATAATTATAAGATTTACCATAATACCATCCTATTATATTTAGATAACCAGCATATACTCGTTTTTCTTCATTACTCATTAACCATAATCTATATTTTCCCTTTTCGTTATTTTCTTCAAACCAATTAACTAATTTACCGGCACCAATTATATCATAAGAATTATCACATTGAACTAATTGCTGTAATTTTATTGCAGTCAATTTATGCAAATTTATATTATAGCTTTCTGTATTTTTTAATATTATTTCAATATTTCCTGGTATTGTTTTAGCATTTCTATACATAAACGCTTTTACCACACTTTTCGGCACAGCTTCAACAAACTTAATAACCACATCTTCTAAATATTTACTATTATTTGCACTATTTTTTTCTAATATTTTTTGAACAATAACATCATGCATTTCAAAAACTGGATCATCTTCGCTAGCATCTATATTTGTTATTAAAGCAAATTTTGTTAGCTCAAAAATATCATCATTGAGGTTATCTTTATTATCGGTAATAATTCTAAGTAACCCCTTAGAAAAACTTTGGTTATTGAGTAATGCTATTTTATTTAGGAGCTGCCTTGTAGATGGTTTTAATTGTTCTGTTACAAGCGAGAGATTAAAGCTTATTTTATCATCAGATTCTTGTATTTTATTTTTATATTCTTCTTTATCTAACCCCGGCACATTATTTAATATTTGAGCACCTTGTACTATTAATACCGGATAACCTTTAAACTCTTGCACTAAAAATTCTACTAAATTATTATCTTTATCTAATAAAATAATATTTGCAAGTTCAATAGTTTCGTGTTTTTTAAATGGTATAGCCTTTACTATATAACGCATTATATCGCTATCTTGCGAACAAAATATGATATTACCATTATGCTCCCAATTAATAAAATCCTGTATTTTTTTATTCTCACCTACTTTTAAATTATCAAATACTAACAACCATTTATCATTCTGTCCTAAATACTCCATTAACTCTTTTTTTACATTAGCTGCTTCTTCTGCTATTAAAATTTTCCCTTCAGCTTTATTAATGGCTTTTGCTAACTTTAATAACTCGTCACTAATATTTAAATTGGAATCAATAAACCAAATTAAATTATAATCATTTTTATTTGCATAGGTATACATTCTAGCTAGCTGAGTTTTTCCCATGCCGCTAATGCCTACGATACTTGTTTGTCTGTATTTTTCTAGATTAGTTTTTATTTGATTTAATTGCTGGACATGATTTATAAAATAGCTGACCGGTGCAATTATATTGTTTACTTTGGCTTGAGCGAATAAATTTAAAGAGATGATAGATATTGTCAATAATAGTAAAAACTTTTTTATTTCTTTTCCTTGATTTTAGTTGTTAATATAATTTATAACGTCAAATAATTTTAATTAACTAATCAAGAAAGAGCTTAATTTCCTTACTTATTATATATGACTGTTAACAAAACAAGTTTAAATATTTAGTCTGATTCTTCTTTATCCCAACCAGCTAAATAAATGATATTATCTTCATTTGATATTTTATTTTTTTAACTGCTTTTTCACTTATTTCTATAAGGTTTATCTTATCATAGCTTACTTTGCAGTTAAATCCGTTTAACTTTAGTATTTTAAATATTTGTTCTATACTAAGGATAAATGGATTAGCATGTGATTTCGTAAATTCACTTGATACTGCAAATAAATCCTTTTCTTTTTCTAGCGGTACTCCACTATAATTAAAATTGAGTGATACCTTACCTGCAATATTACTTATGAATAAATTTATTTGATGTTTATTATTATAAAATTGCTTTTTAATAATAAAGAAAAGATAATTTATTATACTTATATCACCTTGATAAAGTGCTGCGGTAGAAGAAAAGTATATTTGTTTTTCAAGGCATTTTATACTAAAAGAAATGTGTTCATCTTCTTTATCAAATCTATTAGTAAAAACTTTAATTAACTTTCTTACATCTATTTCCTCTTTATTAGAGGAATTATATAAAGCGATAGAACAATATAAATCTTTTTCTAAATATGATCTTTTTAATTTTTTATCTTGTTTATCTAGTGAATCTTTTTCATTTAATAATGTTGTTTTTGCTGCTTCTTGATTAAATAAATAATTAATTTCAACATCTGTAGTTTTTTTAAACTCTGTATCCCACAATTTTGTCATCCATAGCTTTTCACACTCTTTAACAGCGGTCTCATACTTGTCTTTATATTCTATCTCATTTTTTTTGATAAAGCTTGATATATATAATATAAAACGATAAAGGTAAGAGATAAAAAGGTGATCATAAACCATAAGGGATTCTTAATATCTCTTACTATCTTATTCCAGTAGTCATTATTAATACTGGTTCTTATTATTAATTTATTATCTTGATTTAAATAATATATTTTATCCATTTCATAATTTTCAAAAATAGCATTTGAATAAATTAAACTATTATTCAGTTCTATCTTTACATTATTAAAATTAGGTATAGATCGCTCTAATAGTGATTGCAGTTTGTATAAGCTATAATTTGGTGAGTAGGCCAGTAGAATTTTCTTCCCCCTAGCCTCTCTCAAAACCGTACGTAAACCTCTTCAGCTTATACGGCTTCCATTAAACAACCACTCTTGTTATCCCTATTTTCCAATGTGCAAATAAATTTGGGTTATGCAACGCAATATTTTGGATATACTTTATTGCTTTAATTTTATGCCTCGTATACCGTTTATATTTTCTCATTGCCCATTTTACTAAGATCTTAGTAAAATGTTGTAAAACCCATGCCAATTCTGATATACCATACTTACCATAATAGTTAATCCAACCTACTAGTTTAGGGTTACATACCCTAGCAATATCTTCTAAGCTTGATCCACTTCTTTTATATATTTGGTAGGTTCTTATCTTTTGGCGTATTTCTTTACAAGACTGTTTGCTAATTGCTGGATTAAATCCAGTAAAAATCCTATTCTCTTTACTATTCTTTACTGTTCTAGGTCTGAAAGTGTATCCAAGAAAGTCAAAAGATATGCTTGGATAATTATCCTTCCGTCTATTATCCTTACAGTAGATTATCTTTGTCTTCTCTAAATTCATTTCAATGCCACACTCTATAAATCTTTCAACTAGCTTAGATAATATTTCTTTCGCTTGATTTTCTGTTTTACAGTGAACAAGACCATCATCTGCATATCGACACCATTCAACTTTTGGATAATTTCTTTCCATCCATTTATCAAATGCATAATGCATGAACAAATTACTTAGCATTGGACTAATTACTCCTCCTTGAGGTACACCACAACTCTTAGTAACTATTTTCCTATCTGATTTTTGCATTGCTGCTTTTAACCATCTTCCTATGTATAATTCTATCCATTTATTATTATTGTGTTTCTTCAATGCGCTCATGATAAGTGCATGCTGTATATTGTCGAATAATCCCTTGATGTCAAACTCCAGTACCCAATTATTTTTCCAGCATCTCTGCCTTGTTACCTCTATAGCTTCTAAGGCTGATTTATTTGGACGATATCCATATGAATCCTTTAAAAAGTGAGGTTCAATTTTTGGTTCAAGTTCTAACTTTACTACCATCTGAGCTATTCTATCTTCTACTGTAGGCACTCCTAAAATTCGTTGATCTCCATTTCTCTTAGGTATGGCTACAGCTTTAACAGGCTGTGGCATATAACTTCCTGAAGACATACGATTCCAGATCTTGTATAAATTCTTTTTCAAGTTTTCTTCAAAATCTTTTATCGTTTGTTGATCAACTCCTGCAGCTCCAGCATTTGCTTTTATAAGCTTGTATGCTTGCAACACTAACAGTTTCGAAATCTTAAATGGTTTCGTCATTACCTCTATCTCATCCCTTTAAAAAAAAGTTGAATATTAGTTAGACAGTTTAATTCACTTCCTTCGCTCCATCGTCATTACAACAACTTCAATACTACTACAAAGTGATCCGCCCCAGTGCACTGCTTTAGTATTCTTTATCTTGCAGTCACCCTGCTTGATATTCTACTTTTACATCAGTACGACTGGTTCCCGCAGTTCCATAAAAGAGCCTAGATTAGATTCATGCCACCTATACACCGAGTACCGCTTACCCAACATCCGAGTAGCCGATAAGCTTATCCCTAGAGAATGTGTAGCCCTAGGTTTTGATACTATTATCATTTACGACGCTTATAGTAGTTCACTCTCATTCATCTCTCTAATCCTTACTTCACCAAAAAGTTTTTTTTGATTTTCCTTAATGCTCACGACCATCGCTCTTAACCACAGCCGCTTAAGGTAGTTTGAGACCAACTCTCGATAACCGATCTCGGTGGACCTACCACCATCTCTTCTATAGCTTTGCTACGGCACACACACAATTTTCATTTTTACAAATTCTAATATAATTATTATTTGAAGAGATATTAGTAGACTGTAAATTAGTATCTAATCTAAAAGCTAATGATTGAAACTTATTTAAACCAGTTTCTAATATTAAATTATAGTTGTTATTTAAAAATAATAATTTTGCGTCTTTTATTTTTTGGTCATAATAATTAAAAAGTACTAACATGATAACTATATAGCTAACTCCAACGAAAATAATTGTAGAAAAATTAATTCTTTTCGTTTTACATATAGATTTTAAAATATTGAAATGCATAAACCAAAAATGACACTCATAATCATTACAAAACCTACTAAAACCTTAATTTAGGTTTTAAGTTTTAAATTAAATTTAGGAAATAGGTTTTTGTACCAAAAAGATTTATACTTTTTCTACTAAAAGTCAATAAGAATTTTTATGTTGTGTAAAATAAAGAAAGTACGGGAGGTATATTTTAGATATTATAGTATTTTTTAAGTAATGTGAGCAAAGATATAATTTAAATTACTAGGTTCTATGTGTTCTATGTGTTCTAAAGCTCTATCCTAAAAATTTATATATATTTTAGGATAAGCTCTTTAATTAATTATACCTCTTCTGTTGCCTCTAGAATTTCTTCTTCAATCTCACTATCCTCTTCTTCATTATCATCAGAACTTTCGGCAATTAGAGATACTGATACGACTTTTTCCCCGTCATCTAACCTAAATAAAGTAACACCGCTAGTGTTACGTCCTGTAATACGTACTGTTTCAAGTTTACAGCGGATTAATTTACCGCTATTAGTGATAAGCATTAACTCGTCATCCATTTTAACAGGCATAACACCAACTACTAAACCGGTTTTGTCATTAATATCCATATTGATAATACCACTACCACCACGGTCAGTAATCCTATATCCATAAGCTGAGCTTCTTTTACCAAAGCCATTTTCGGTTACTGTTAAAATAAACTCTTCGGAATTTGCCATCTCTAAAACAGATTCAGCAGTTAAATCTACGCCTAACTCTTCAGAATTAAACTCCTCGCCTTTAGCAATCTCGAGTCTCTTTTCCCATGATACCGATAAATAAGCGTCTCGCTCTTCACGGGTAGCTTTAATACCTCTTAAGACAGTCATGGAAATCACCGAATCGTCTTGTGCAAGTCTCATACCACGTACCCCATCGGAAGTACGGCTCTTAATCACACGCAGCGACTCAACAGGGAATCTTAAAGCTTTACCAGATTTAGTTGCTAGTAAAATATGCTCGTCTTCTTTACAAGGTTTTACATCAATTAACTTATCATCTTCATCAAGCCTAATTGCTATCTTACCATTTGACTGAATCTTTTTGAAATCTAATAAATCGCTTCTTCTAATATTACCTTTAGCAGTTGCGAACATGATATTTAGATTATCCCATTCATCTTGGTTTTCAGGTAACGGCATGATATTGGTTATATACTCATCACCTTTAAGCGGTAATATATTAACCATCGGTCTACCTTTTCCTTGCGGATTACTTAGCGGCAATTTATATAGTTTTAAGCTATAAACCTGCCCAATATTTGAGAAAAATAACATTGGAGTATGAGTGCTACCAACAAAAACTTGCGTGGTAATATCCTCATCACGCATTGAAAGCCCTGACCTACCCTTACCGCCTCGTTTTTGAGCTCTATAACTACTTAGAGGCACACGCTTTATATAACCACCAAGCGTTACAGTTACTACCATTTCTTCACGCTGGATTAAATCTTCGATATCTTGATCAAACTCCCCAAATTCAATCGAGGTAAGACGAGGGGTTGCAAATTCTTCTTTAACTTTAATTAGCTCTTCTTTTAAAATTTCAAGTAATCGCTCACGTGAACCTAAAATATTTAAATACTCCGTAATCTCAGTGGCAAGGCTCTTTAAATCTTCTTCTAACTTATTCTTTTCCATGGCGGTTAAGCGTTGCAATCTCATCTCTAAAATTGCTTTTGCTTGGGCTTCGGTAAAGCTACATTTACCCTCTTCATTCAACATTGCCTTATCATCAACTAACTTCACAAGCGGCAAAATATTTAACGCATCCCACTCGCGTGCCATTAATTCTTGTTTAGCAGCATTTGGATCACTTGCAGCTTTTATAATACGGATTATTTCGTCAATATTGCTAACGGCAATAGTTAAACCTAATAAAAGATGAGCCTTATCTCTTGCTTTATTAAGTAAATATATAGTGCGGTTAGTGATAACTACTTCCCTGAAACTAACGAAAGCGGCTATTACTTCTTTCAGATTCATTACCTTAGGCAAGCCATCTTTTAGGGCTAGCATAATTACACCAAAGCTAGTTTGAAGCTGCGTACAAGCATATATCTGGTTTAATACAACTTCAGCGACAATATCTTTCTTTAGCTCAATATAAATTCTTATGCCGTTTTTATTCGACTCATCACGTAAATCGCTTATACCCTCAATACGCTTTTCCTTAACCATTTCAGCAATCTTTTCAACAAGCCTTGCTTTATTTACCATATAAGGTATTTCGGTAATTATGATTGCCTGACGCCCGTTGCCTAAATTCTCGATTTCAGCACGCCCTCTTATAGCGATGCTCCCCCTACCTGTTAAATATGCTGATTTAATACCATTAACACCTAAAATGATGCCGCTTGTAGGGAAATCAGGACCTTTAACAATTTCTAACAGATCTAAAATTTCTATATCGTTATTATCTACATATAAACAACAAGCATCAATAACCTCGCCAAGATTATGAGGCGGAATATTAGTTGCCATACCAACCGCAATACCACCACTTCCATTTACTAGTAAGTTCGGGAACATAGAAGGTAGCACTGAAGGCTCTTCCTCAGAACCATCATAGTTTGGGTTGAAGCTGACAGTTTCTTTATCAATATCCTCAATCAGTTTATGGGCTACTTTAGCCATACGTGATTCGGTATACCTCATTGCCGCCGCAGCATCACCATCCAATGAGCCAAAATTACCCTGTCCATCAACAAGCGGTAAACGCAACGAAAAATCTTGAGCCATACGCACTAACGAATCGTAAATAGCACTATCACCGTGTGGATGGTATTTACCCATCACATCACCAACTATTCTAGCGGATTTTCTGTAAGCTCTGTTTGCGTGGTTGCCAGCTTCATGCATTGAGTAGATGATACGACGATGTACCGGCTTTAAACCATCTCGGACATCCGGTATTGCCCTACTTACTATGACGCTCATAGCATAGTCAAGATAAGATACTTTCATCTCATCTTCGATATTTACCGGTACTAAATTAGAAGAATTGTTATCAGTCACGATTATATAGCCTTAAATTTAATGATTATATTGATTATAGAGATATAATTTATTTCTTTCAAGGATTGCTTTACATGGTTTTAATGTATAGTGAGTAGAGTTTATTCTTTTTGACTGCAAATTATAAGATTTTTTATCATCTAAAATATCCCCTTATTTTTCCTCCCTATTTTTCCCCCTAATTTTTAATCTTATCCATTTTATGAATGTTACATATTTTACATTTTGAAGTTACAGAAAAAGCCTTCCAAGAGATGCTAGTATTAACCTTATTGATTGAAGCTGTATCTTACAACTACAACCAAAGCACACAGGTGCTATTAGCAAAGCTAAGTAAGAGATATGATTTATATCTTTAAACGAATTTTGTAAAGATAGTTCAATTATTTTTCTAATTTAACTATCAAAATTACTTCAATTAATATTTAAAAAGAGAATTAAATCAATATGAAAGATAAACTAATACAACTTTGCGATCCGGCAAAATTTGAATATTTGATTAATCACGCACCTAATAATATATTAAGCAGTACTCAAATACAGAATGCAGTGTGTGCCGAAAAAGATTATGGTATTCACAAATTCTTTGCTAACACATGCGGCGTAATAGCAGAAAAGATTCCTGTTTTAGCAGAAGGCTTATATCGATGCACAATCGATTCAGCATCAATAATTAGTTCATTTAAAGAAATGCCATGTAATCCAATACGATGGAATCCTACTGCCTTAGTGAACAAATTTTGTTCTACCGTTGGTAATAATATTGGATCTTTTAATACTACTACTCTTACAACAGAAACAGCTTTTTGGGGTAATACCACCATACCTACAACAGAAACACCTGTTTGGGATAGCACTACTCCAGCAGAAGATCCTAATAATGATATAATTAAATTAATAGGAGTAGGAGCAGCCGCTACTATTGCTATTTATACAGGGTATAGATATTTTAAAAGCTCAAAAAGCACTCCAAAGAACACTGCTAATACAGAATTAGAGCTTAGCTCCCACGAAGAAGATATAGAAAGTGCTTCTAATTTACTAAACCCAACATTTAGTATGCGTGAAGATTTTCAAGCAGCGGGAATTAGGATTAGTGCCTTTAACAGACAAGAAGATAAAGAAAGCACTTCTCTTTTACTACCAACGTTAGAAGAAAGTAATACGTCTACAGAATTGCATTATGACATACCTACATCTTATAGACCTGTTACTGGTATTTATGAAGAAATTGGTCAAAAAATTGAAACTTCTAATATACCAGATGCAGCTCGGGAAGTTTGCAATAGGCTTAATGATTTAGTGGATGAGCTTGAACTTACAAATATAGTAATTTCATCTAATGATCATACAGTTCCAAATAATGAATCGGCTTTATTAGGTTATGATAGTACCGTTATTGAAATGGTATAAAATCGTTTTTGTCTAATTTATAGATGAATATTTTTAGCGTCATTAATTTAACTTAGTGACGCTATAATAGTTTAAAAAATATAATATTTCTATTGACTTTTATACTAATATTTAACTATAAGTAACAAATTAGTTATTTAAAATTTAAAAATAATTAATAATGATTACAAGTTCCTGTGCAAGTAATGAAAATATTAGATTAAATTTAGAGAAATTAACTTGGGCTGACGTCAGAGAAGAGTTGTATAAGGTTAACCCAGAATTAACTAAAAAATGTGATCATATTAATAAGTTTAATAAATATCCTGTATATAAATTAAAATATGCATATGGGTTATCAATTATTCACGAAGGAGAATTTTATCTCCCAACTTTGGATGGCAAAACGATTTCTATAAATGATACAAGAGTTCCTGAATCTTTAAAACAAAGTTTAGCCTATTCTTCTCTTCCTTTAGCTTGTATTATTAATAACTCTTGTGAAGTTTTGTCCAAGAAGAACAAAGAATAATACCACTTAATTTTCTTGAAACAGGTGAATTATTTGGTTTATTTGAGTTAATGTGTTCACTTACACAAACTTCTATAGTACATAAGACTATTTGGAATGTATCAGCTGGTGCACGTTCCGTATTTATGCTACCAAGTGTTTCTAATGTAATAAGTTATCGCAGGATTTATAAAAAATTTAATATAAAGGACTGTGTACCCAAAGAATTTAATGATCAACATTGGTCAATATTTTGCAATATTAATAATAGCAATAAACAAAATACTTGGGAAACTACAATTTTAGTATTTTCAAAAGAATGGTTTGAACACCAAAATAACATAGCATATATTGAACTTTATAAGTATTTAGTTAACAAGTGCTGGGAACAATTACAATTATTAAAAGAGTTTAGTGGATATAGTAAATTATGGTTATTATTTACACGTGCAATTAATAAACGTAATATCAAACCTAGAACATATATAATTGATACTGTTAAACATTTAATTTCAATTACTCAAGGGCTGGGAGTAGCATTTGTACCTTCAATAGATGATACGGCTCTACCAAAAAACTTAATTCAGCAAGTATATATAAAAGATTATAATTTAAAAAATTATATTCCCAATATAATGCAACCAGCGAAGTTTATCAAAGGTGGTAAACTATATTACTCCCTTAGCGTTCCTACTATATCTAATAGCTCCTCCCATTGTAATAATCCTCCTAGTATAATAGAAGATCAAAGAAATATTAAAAGTTTATTAAATATTTTAATGGAGGTAATTTATGATCGAAAAAATAGATTAAATGCTGATTTAGAAAATATACAATTTGAGTATTTTCATTCTCAAAATGACGAGTTCCAGCAAATTGTTTCTAGTATATAATACCAGAAACTGATCCTAGATTTTTAAAGTGTAATAATGATTATACAGATAATAGGGTATTTTGTGCTTCATCTAGTTTTTTTAAAGGATGTATTAGGATATCATGAATAAATATGTTTTACCTACATTACAAGCTATAATAGAAAAAGTTCGTGCCTATCATAACTTTAATTTAGAAAAAATAACACTTGTTTGCGTACAACATCTTGTATTTACAACAGTAGATTTAATAGAATCTTTAATCATTCTTGGTGCAAAACCAAAAAATATTCACATTATGGGTAAAATTTACTCTACATGTTCTAAAGTAGAAGAACGAATTATTCAAATGGGTGTAGTATATCACGCTAGTTCATACCCACAACAACTCGGATGTTTTAAAGATCATTTTAATTATGATATAAAAAATATGTGGGATAAAATTAGTACTAATTTGAGGACTCCGTATATAATTGTTCTTGATGATGGAGGACATTGTATAACGAATATCCCTAAATATTTAAGTAATAATTATAAAATTTATACTATAGAGCAAACATCATCAGGTATTTCTCAAGTTAAAAACAATATTTTTAACCTTATTAACGTCGCTTATTCTTGTGCAAAACAATTTTTAGAATCACCAATGATTACTAAAATAGTTATAGAAAAATTAAAAAAAATTATTCCATTAAATTCTAAAAATATTATATACGGAATAGTAGGTTGTGGAGTAATAGGAAGTAGTATTATTCAGGAACTATTATCAACTAATCAACGCATAGTAGTATACGATAAAAACATACATAAAATACCACCTCTTGATTTTATTGAAACTACTAATGATATACAACTATTGTTTCAAAAAGCAAATTTTATTTTTGGTTGTACAGGTACAGACATTACTACATCGCTTGATTTGCATAAACTATCTGGTATTAAATATTTGATAAGCTGCTCATCACAAGATACCGAATTTAATTCTTTATTAAAATATATACAAAAGAATTATCCTTATAAGAACTTAAATACTTTAAGAGAAATTGAGTGTCCAATAAAAGAAGGATATATTAAAATATTAAAAGGGGGATACCCTATAAATTTTGATAATTCTGGTAAGTCTGTGCCATTTAAATATATTCAGCTTACTCGTGGAGTATTACTTGGTGGAGTTATTCAAGCAACAACTCAATTAATGAAAAATTATACTTTCGCTCCTCAAATAGAGATGTTACACCATAAAATACAGCAGTTAGTAGTACAAACATTACTTAACAACTTAAAAGAAACTATTGATATTAACAACATATTATTACCTTATGTAAATTCAATAAAAAATTTTCTCAATGTAGAATTTTTAAAAGAAAATTCTAGAGGTCAATATATCGATAATAATATTATTAATAACATATTTAGCTAAACTCAAAATTATTTATAATGGAAAGTTGGAAATTAAAAAATATTAATGAATCTTAAAAAAAACTGCTAAGTTTAGGAATAACAATTATATTATCAATCCTCATATTATAAATCTTATAGGAAATATCAATCACTTTCATCTGAGAGATGAAAGTTTGTTTTATAGCGACTAGAAGTCGCATATCAAGCTAAAGCTTATTCAAGCCGTATGTGAGAGAAATCATGTCTGGTTCATGTACCTCAATATGTCTTTAATCATATAATCGGTACATTACCACTATTAGATCTACAGTCACTGCGTGCACAAACAATTTCTACCACACTGTGTGATAAAGACGATAGTAAACTGTTAGGTGATTTCCTGAAGTGTTGAACTCATGGTGCTTATGATGCAATGCATCATGGCGCACATGGCAAGCTAAAGCTTTTCCATCTGGAAGATGGAGGTTTTAACCACCAAAGGGACTATAAATATGATATTGTTTATACTGTATTTGTAATATTATACGTGGAAACTCTCGATAAGCTAAAAATATTTATTAATAATTGTTATAAATGTCTAAAGCAACAAGGAAGATATAATATGTACTTTAGATATTTTAAGTGCTTCATTTTACCCAGAAGTCTTTGATATATTGAAGCTTCCTGTAAAAACTTTAGTTAGCAATAATAAGTATAGCGATGGTTCCTCAATACAAATAGAAATTACAAAAAATTGCATCGTAACCTCCTATCAAAGAAATTTTGAAACCATAAAACAATTAATGAAACAAGTGGGTTTTAATAATATTAGAAAACATAATTTATTTTTAGATGAAATTAGTCTACAAGCTTTTACAAATAGAGAGCTAGATATAATAAAAAAATCTAATATATTTTTATTATTAGAAGCTCAAAAATTATAGTAATGCGGATAGCGAATTATTGCATAACCCGCTATTTGCGTTTACTAGGTTTTTTTTGTTAAAGCATGCTCTAGTACCTGATCAATATTTGAGACAGGGATAATTTCTAGACTACTTTTTATATTTGGTGGTATGTCTTTTAAATCCTTGACGTTTTCTTCCGGAATTAATACGGTTTTAATCCCTCCCCTACTTGCGGCTAGCAGCTTTTCTTTAAGACCGCCAATCGGCAATACATTCCCTCGTAAAGTTACCTCACCAGTCATAGCGACAGTGCGGCGTACCGGTATTTTAGTCATCAACGAAACAATGGTGGTAAACAAAGCACAACCAGCAGAAGGTCCATCTTTTGGAATAGCACCAGCAGGAACATGGATATGAATATCAAAATCTTTATAATCTTCATATTTTAAGCCAAAATCAGCCGCTCTACTTCTAAAGCAACTATATGCAGCCATTGCTGATTCTTTCATTACATCGCCAAGTTTTCCGGTAGTTTTGATTTCACCTTTTCCTGGGAATGATAAAGCTTCAATAGTTAAAAGCTCTCCTCCTACCTCCGTATAAGCAAGCCCTGTAGTGCTACCTATTTGATCATTTTTTTCTGCAAGACCAAAATTATATTTTCTAGCCCCTAAAAACTCTTCTAAATTATTGCTATCTACAGAAATATGCTTAACTTTTTTATCGACCAAAATTTGCTTTAAAGCCTTTCTGGTTAATGCTCCTATTTTACGCTCTAATGACCTTACACCTGACTCTTTAGTATAATATCTAATTAAATCTAAAATAGCATCATCGAATATGCTAATTTCATCTTTTTTGATTTTGTGCATTTTGAATTGCTTGGGAACTAAGTACTCCTTGGCTATTTGGATTTTTTCTTCTTCTACATAACCAGAAATATTTATAAATTCCATCCTATCAAACAATGGTCGAGGTAGATTATCAATAGAGTTAGCAGTTGCTATAAATATTACATCTGATAAATCATATTCTACTTCTAGATAGTGATCGACAAAATGGCTATTCTGTTCAGGATCTAACACCTCAAGCAATGCCGATGCAGGATCACCTCTAAAATCTGAACCCATTTTATCTATTTCATCAAGTAACATAACAGGGTTACTTGTTTTAACTTTCTTAAGCTGAGTAAGGATTTTACCAGGCATTGAGCCAAGATAAGTTTTTCTATGCCCTCTAATTTCAGCCTCATCTCGAACACCACCTAGGGCAAATTTGGTATACTTTCTACCCATTCCCTCGGCAATAGATTTTATTAAAGATGTTTTACCAACGCCAGGAGGACCGATTAAACATAATATAGGACCTCTAATTTTATTGGAACGCTGTAATACTGCTAAATATTCTATTATTCGCTCTTTAACTTTTTCTAAGCCAAAATGATCACGATTTAGAATTTTCTCAGCTTGGTTAATATCGATTTTACTATTATCATATTTACCCCAAGGCAAACTAAGCAACGTCTCAAGATAATTACGTGTTACTCCGGATTCTGCTGACATCTGGTTCATAGTGCGGAGTTTTTTAAGCTCAGCTTCGGCTTTTTCTCTAGCTTCTTTCGATAGTTTTGCAGCTTTAATTTTTTTGTCAAATTCAGCAAGATCTGATTTATCTTCATCAAGTTCTTTCTGAATTGCTTTCATCTGCTCATGCAAATAATAATCACGCTGGGTCTTCTCTATTTGCTTCTTCACCCTTTGCTGCAAAGCTTGTTCGGTTTCTGAATTAACTATATTGGATGTAAGAATGTTAATGATTGTACTAATACGCTTAAAAGGACTTGTTTCCTCAAGTAAGCGTTGTTTTTCTTCAAGCGAGGTAATCAAATGTGAAGCTAAAATATTTATAATATTTATAAAATTAGTAGTCTCACTTATTTCTTTATTTATAGTTTCAATAATTTCTGCATTGATTTTTTTATCACTACCTGCATATTTAGCAAATAACTGCACAGCATTATCAACTAATGACCGCATATTATTAGCATCAAATATCTCTTCATCAGGAATAATTTCATAATTTGCTTCAAATGCTTCATCACCTTTAATATTGCTTATCTTTACTCTTGCTATTGCTTCTACTAATATTTTTGCAGTAGTGTTAGGTAATTTTACTATCTGAATAACCTTAGCAAGTATGCCAACATCGTAAAGCTCGTTTTTATTTGGATTTTCTTGATCAAATTTTTTCTGTAATGTTACTAAAATGTACTTGCTATTATCTTCTTCAGAAAGTGTAGTATTAGAGAGAGCATGCAGGGATTTTTGCCTGCCTACAAATACAGGAGCAATTACACCAGGAAATACTACTATATCTCGCAGTGCCATTAATGGCAGTGATTTTTTATTCATCAATTAAAACCTTTGAAATTTGACGGTTATTAACTATATAATATAGTATTAAGACGATTTCAAGCTACCATTATTAATTATTATTTATGAATTTATTACTTCAAAATCCCAAAAATGTAGCAACTGCACATAATAGGATTAAACAATATCTGCATTTAACTCCAATGGTTCATTCTGAAAGCTTAAACGAAATGCTGGGACATGAGGTTTTTTTTAAGGTTGAATCACTGCAAAAAACCGGAGCATTTAAAGTTAGAGGTGTATTAAATCATTTATTAGAATTAAAAGAACAAGGAAAACTACCTGAAAAAATAGTTGGCTATAGCACAGGTAATCATGGAATCGGGCTTGCTTATGCAGGTAAGTTGCTTGGTATTAAAGCAAGAATTTATTTGCCATTAAATACTTCTCGTGTAAAGCAACAAGCAGTAATTCATTATGGTGGGGAAGTTATATATACCGATACTCGGCAAGAGGCAGAAAAAAAAGCAAAGCTAGATGAAATGCAAGACTTTTATTATATGCACCCATCAGATAGCGATTCTACAATAGCAGGAGCAGGTACTCTATGCTATGAAGCATTACAGCAATTAGGATTTAGCCCTGATGCTATTTTTGCCTCTTGCGGCGGTGGTGGATTAATTTCAGGATCTTACCTTGCCAAGGAACTAATATCACCGACAAGTTTATTGATAGGCTCAGAACCGCTATCGGCTAATGATGCTTATTTATCTGTTAAAAATAATGAAATATTTAGGTTTAAGGATTCACCTAATACCATCGCTGATGGTCTTAAAACTCTTAGTGTTTCGGCACGTACTTTTGAATATTTAAAAAAGCTCGATCATTTCTATTTAGCTGAAGAATACGAGATATATTATTGGACGGCTTGGCTTACTCATTTGCTGAAAGTAATATGCGAACCATCAAGTAGTATAAATATGATTTCGGTAGTAAACTGGTTAAAAACACAAACAACTCCTAAAAAACTGCTTGTACTAATATCAGGCGGCAATATTGATCCTATCCTTTATAATGAGTTATGGAAAGAAGAATATTTAACCGTGCCACCTAACATATCTACTTAAAAATTTGTTTAATTCGTATAATTTTCTGGTGAATCAAAACAAATAAGAAAGCAAAAATTTTAGAAATTTCATATAAAAATGCGAAAATCCATCCTACCATCATAGCTTCACTTTTATCTACGGAATTATCTATATCTAGTAGATATTTTTTAAATTCAACTGAATCTTTGAACTGCATAAGATCAATTTGAAACATTGAATCAAATTGATCAGGATTTTTTTTAGCATCTTCTAATTGCTTATTCTGCTCTAACAAAACAAACTGTTCATATCGCTTATATGCGTCATTTTCTACACTTCCTCCACCAATAGACATAACAAAAAATGTTAAAAATGTGACCGCATGATACAAAATTATTAGATATTTATTTTTAATAAAATGTCTTATTGTTAATATGATTAAAAATGTATAGATTGATATTAAAAATAACTCATAATTCGATTGTAAAAAATTGAACATAGATATACTTTTTTGATTAGGAAAGTTGTTTATCTTATAACTTATAAAGTATAATTTTCATCTTTTACAAGCAATAAATTTTAATTAATTATTATTCTATTATGAATTCCAATTATACTAGTTTACAAAGCAATAATTTAACCTTAGCTTGGCTTAAGCTTGGTATAATATCGTTAGGTTTTGCTGGTTTATATTCGATTGTTTTGGTAGTTCTTCGTACACCGCAACTTGCTAGCTTTTCCCCAAATCCTCATATTTTCAAATCTGCGTTAATTATCCATGTTGATTTATCGGTATTAATTTGGCTACTATCTATTACGGCTAGTGTTTGGGGTAGTGAATCGTCATTGCGAGGAGCAAAGCGACGTGGCAATCTTGTAAAACATCCTGAGATTGCCACGCTCCTTTTAGTCGCTCGCAATGACACGTTCCACCTCTACCCTAAACTCACTTTCTTTGCTACCATCCTTATAGCCATTTCCCCTATAGCTGGACATAATCCGGTTATGAATAATTATATACCGATGCTTGAGAATATAATATTTGTCTTAGGTCTTAGCTTATTCGGTATTACTTTGCTATTATACGCTTTAAATATTCTATATTTATTTGATTGGGCAAATTGGAGTGGTTTAGTTAATTTTACTATTCTATCGACTATAATAATGTTCATATTAACTTGGGTTTGTTTTTGGTGTTCTTATAATGATTTACAAAATGTTATCCAAATCATACCTATTGAGATAGAATTTTATTATGAATTACTTTTTTGGAGTGGCGGTCATTTATTGCAATTTATTTATACTCAAATAGCAATGTTTATCTGGATTATGTTATTTGAAAAGCTAATAGGCAAAGAATCAAAATTCCAAAAATTCTATCTGTTTTTGCTGTATTTAAATTTTGTTTTCAGCACTCTTAATTATCTGGGGCATATCTCTTACGATATTATTGATGGTAACTTTAAAGAATTTTATACAAACCATATGAAATATCTAGGCGGCATAGCACCTGGATTATGTGTGGGTGGTATAGTAGTTGAATCGTTATGTCACTGTAGCGTCATTGCGAGCGACTATAAGGAGCGTGGCAATCTCAGAATGTTTGCTGAGATTGCTTCGTCAATTGCTATGCAATTTCCTCGCAATGACAATATCATCAAATCCACCCTCCTCTGCTCCATTAGTCTATTCCTACTCGGCGGTTTGATAGCCATGAATATATCAGGCATAAATGTAGTGATCCCTGCACATTATCATGGTTCTATCGTAGGAATAAGTATTGCTTGTATGGGGTATTGTTATCAATCTGTCATCTTGCGACTTGATCGCGGTATCTTAGAACACAATCTGCGGTACAAGATCCCGCGGTCAAGCCGCGGGATGACATTAATAACCGCACACGGGGTGACAATGACAAACACACTCTACCTCCTAACATTCGGGCAGATTTTGCATATATTAGGGCTTGCTTTTGCTGGCGGTTACGGCGTTATGCGTAAAGACCCCAATACTGTAATGCCGCTATCTGCTAAGCTATTAATGGGTATGATGGGCGGCGGCGGGCTTATTGCTATAGTAGGTGGCTTGATGTTTGTTTATATTTGTGGTAAAACAATCTTTTTGAAAAATAAACAAAATTATGACGATTAAAAAACCGACAAAAGAAGAAGCAAAAGAGGCAGTAAGAACATTACTAAGATTTATCGGTGAGGATCCCAATCGTGAAGGATTATTTAAAACTCCGGATAGAGTAATCAAAAGTTATGAAGAAATATTTTCAGGATATAGCAAAAATATTGAGGAAATATTAGAAACAAAATTTAGTGATATCGGTAATTTTCAAGATTTTATCTCATTAGAGGGCATAAAATTTACCTCTTTTTGTGAACATCATATGTTACCTTTTAGCGGTACAGTACATATAGCTTATATTCCGGATAATTGTATTGTTGGTATAAGTAAGCTTGCACGAATAGTAAACGCTTTTGCTAAGAGATTACAAATTCAAGAAAAAATGACAGTACAAATAGCTGAAAGCGTGCAGGAAAATTTAAAAACACTTGGTGTTGCAGTTAAAATATCAGCTTTACATAGCTGTATGTCAATGCGTGGTGTAATGCAAGATAACAGCATCATGAACACTATGCACTATACAGGAATATTTGCCGAACAGCAAAAATATCGTCATGAATTCTTAAACCTTACTTCGAAAAAATAATATGTTACTATCCAAATATTTCCTACCTGTTTTAAAAGAAGACCCAAGTGAAGCCCAAATAACTTCTCATAAGCTAATGCTTAGAAGTGGAATGATTAGGCAACAAGCTGCTGGTATTTATAGCTGGTTACCACTCGGCTTAAAAGTGCTTAAAAATATTGAGAATATTGTACGCTTAAATATGGATAAAGCAGATTGCCTAGAAGTCCTAATGCCTTGCATTCAACCGGCTCATTTATGGGTAGAATCCGGACGCTTTGATAATTACGGCAAAGAAATGCTAAAATTTCAGGATCGTCACGATAATACTTTGTTATTTGGTCCAACTAACGAAGATATGGTTACGGATATTTTCCGTAATAATATTAAATTATATAAGGATTTGCCAAAAAATCTTTACCATATTCAATGGAAGTTTCGTGATGAAATTAGACCACGCTTCGGTGTTATGAGAGGTCGAGAATTTCTCATGAAAGATGCCTATTCTTTTGATATCGATGAAGAAAGTGCGGTTAAGACCTATAACCAAATGTATAAAGCTTATATTAACACTTTCAGAGATTTAGGTGTATTTGCTATTCCAGTTATTGCTGATAATGGTCCGATAGGCGGAAATTTAAGCCATGAGTTTCATATTATTGCCGAAACCGGTGAAAGCACTATTTATTATGACAAAAGATTTAAAACTTTAAGGGATAATACTGATATTGATATTGAAGCAATAAAAAGCTGGTATGCAGCTGCTGAAGAGAAGCACGATGCAAGTAAATTATCTTCTGATGAAGAAATAACTAGCAGCAAAGGTATAGAAGTTGGGCATATTTTCTATATTGGCACAAAATATTCTATTAATATGAATGCTCTTATTAATGATGAGCATGGCAAATTAACACCTGTAGAGATGAGTTCATACGGCATAGGTATCTCAAGGCTAGTTGCAGCTATCATAGAAGCAAATAGCGATGCAAAAGGTATTATATGGCCTATCGCTGTTGCACCTTTTAAAATTTCATTAATCAACTTAAATATCCATGATAGCAAATGTATAGAACTTGCAGAAAGAATATATAATGAGCTACTTGCTCAAAATATTGACGTGTTATACGATGATACTGACGCAAGAGCTGGTAGTAAGTTTGCAACACATGATCTTATCGGCTCACCTTACCAAATAATAATTGGTCCTAAAAAAGCTGCAAATAATATTGTCGAACTTAAAAACCGCAAAAGCGGCGAAATAGAAGATATAGATTTAGATAAAAGAGCTTTAAATTCATATTTAACTTTTTTTAACACTTAACTAACATTCTTTATTGACTTTTATGTAAAACAGTATAGCTTTTTTACAATTTATTTTGTAGGAAAATTATGCTAGGTTACGCAAAAGAACAAACAACTTTAACCAGAGAGCAAAAAGAAGCTGCTGGTATTTTATCTACTGCCACCTTTTTAGAATATTTTGACTTAATGTTATATGTTCATTTAGCAGTATTATTAAATGAACTATTTTTCCCTAAATATGAGCCTAGCGTTACTTCTCTTCTCTCTGCTTTTACCTTTTGCTCTACTTTTATATTCAGACCATTAGGAGCATATATCTTCGGAAGAATTGGTGATAAATTAGGTAGGAAGTCCACAGTTATTATGACAACTACCTTAATGGCTTTATCATGTGTAGTGATGGCTAACGCTCCTACCTACGAGCAAATAGGTTATTTTGCTGCTGTGTTAATCACAGTTTGCCGTGCAGTTCAAGGTATGGCATCCGTAGGTGAAATAGTGGCATCGTCAAGTTAAGTAACATAGTGTCAAAAAGAGCCATATTTTTAGATTTCAGGCAGCAAGAAGTCTTTGAGTAGCTTCATCCCAAATGGATTTAGCGGATGCAAATGCAATTCTTTGGTCAGGTGCTGTTTTAGTATATCTTCCAACATTTACAGCAAATATATTTCTAACTTTTCCCATCAGTGATAATGTACATTGTGCTGCATTAGGATGCTTAAATTTAATCAATATCTTCTCTTTTCGCCTAGTTGGTTGATGTGCATTCTCAACGCGATTATTTAATCTCTTATTAGTTCGATGTTTAGTCCTAGGACACATAAGCTTAATCGGTTTAATGTAACTCTTGAGCTTATCAGTAACAATTACTCTTGAAGCTGGGTAATTGCCCAATAATCTTAATAAAAAGCGAATAGCTGATTTCTTGTTGCGTCGCTTCTGTAGCAATACTTCTAATTCATGTCCCTCAGAGTCAACAGCCCTCCATAGTATGAATACTTCACCTTGTAATCTTAATGTTCATTTCATCTAAATGCCATTTATCAGTTGGCTTCCGCTCTCTCTTTCTGATAACATCTTGAAAATAAGAACAATAAAGCAAAATTACCTATTGTATCACTGTGTAGTTTAGAGACTAAAAAAGTTACGGCTGCGATTAGTACATAATATATTGCACCAAATACAGAACCTGCTGTGCCTGTTACCTTAGCATAATCTTCTAAAGCATAACGAAGAGTCATAGGAATCAGTAAATTATGCCCGACCATATGTAGCATCATAGGTGCAAATATCATAATAACCGCTATGTTTTGACCTACCTGTTTATCCTGTAATATTAGAGCGTTAATTGCAAGCAAACTACAACCTATTACACTAAAAATAAGCCCTAAAATCATTACTTTTTGATCATATACATGACGTTTTTTTATTAAAAATCCTCCTAAAAATCTGCCAAAAATACCAGCAAAAGATAATAAGAATGCCAGTTTACCGTAAAAAGATGGGGCAACTTTCATTTTATCAATGAATATAAAAGGGGCTTCTATATAAAAACCATAATATATGCCGTTAAATGCTCCAATAATAAAAGCATATAACCATAAACTTTTATCTTTAATAACTACTTTTAAAATCTCAAAATATTTGCTACTTTGCGGAAAATTTATATAAGGATTCGTTTCAGGTAAAATTTTATAATATAAAATTAATAATACTGTACCTGTAAGACTGAAGAATACAAAAGTGTAATGCCAACTTGAATATTCTATAATATACCCCCCATAGATGAGCCCAAAGAAGGGATAAATAAAAGCCATGGAGATAGGCTAGCATAAACATATGATAATTCTGAACCTTGAAGAATCACGGGCCATAGCCTGCCCGATAATTGAGCCAACGCTTACGCCAAAAGCCTGCACAAGACGGGCTAACATTAATGTTTCTATATTAGGTGCAAAAATGCTAATAATGGAAGATATAGCGTAAATACAAAGACCGAATAAAACAATCGGTCTTCTGCCGTAAATATCGGATAATCTGCCAAGCGTTAATATGCCAAGAGCAAAACCTAAATAATATAGACTAGATGTGATTTGGGTAGTACTACCATCGGTGTTACAATATTCAGTGATACTTGGTAGCCCTGAAGTATAGATTGTTTCCGTTATGGGTGATAACGTGAATAAGCATAAAAGCATCCATGCCGGAATCTTCGCAATAATTTTCATAAGTGCTATTATATTCTGATATGCTAAATAATTTAAGAAAAATAAACACTTATAAAAAATTTTCAATATTATTTAAAGTAAATCTTTCTTTTTTTCTTTTTCAAGCTGTTTTTCGTGCTGTAATTTATCTAGATATTTACTATAAAACTCATTAGTTATATAAGTTAAATCCATATTAAAATTAAGATGAGGAGAGTCTAAAATAATAGTACTGTTACCATCAATAAAAACTGCTGATTTATTACCCACAAAAGGTATATTTTTTTCTTTCAATGTATATTTTTCTGATAACATACCTAACAATTCATTAAAATTGTTTTTATCCATTACTAAAATTACAGCTTGCACTATATTGTCATCATTACATATTATTAAAGCACTTGAAACATTTTTAAAATCAATATCTTTAGTATCTATATAATAGTTAGTACCATTCCACTTATTAGCTTCCATCCTTATAACTTTATATTTTTCTTTCACCTCTTCTAAGGTTGTTTTATTTAATTCAAGTCCTATAGGTTTAGGATTAGCATAGGAAACTATACCAAAAAACATTATACTTAATATGAGTGAAAACTTTGTAAACATAAAATACCTAATCTAAAAAATTAGAATAAATCAGTTTAAATAAATTTTCAATTATTAATTTAATCTAAAATAAAAATTCTATGATCTTTTACTATTTTGCTCATTGCTTCTAGCCCTTCAGGATAGTTTTTCTTAACTTTTAATATATCAGTTAAATCATGACTAGTAATAATTAATTAGTTCAGATTGGAAAAGAGCTAGAAGCCTGTAAGCCGAGAGCACGACAGCAGTTACTTAATATGTGAGCATCCGACGAGTTACAAAGATGATAACGTCAATTTTTCAAGCAGGGCAAATAATTCTTTAAAGACGACAAGTATTTATACGTTGAATCTAAAATGTACTATATCCCCATCCTGCATTTTATATTCTTTACCCTCTAGTCGCATTTTTCCCACTTCTTTAGCTTTTGCTTCACTACCAAGATTTATGTAATCTGCGTAACCTATTACTTCTGCTCTGATAAAGCCCTTTTCAAAATCAGTATGGATAATACCGGCAGCCCCTGGTGCAAGAGTGCCATCTTTAAAAGTCCAGCTATGAGCTTCTTTCGGACCGATCGTAAAAAAGCTTTTAAGGTTTAAGAGATTATACCCTTCTTTAATTACTCTACTTAAGCCCGTTTCTTCAAGGTCAATACTATTTAGGAATTCTTTTTTCTCTTCCTCATCTTCAAGCAAAACAATATCTGCTTCTATTTTTGAGGAAATAATAACGCTTTTAGCATCTTCTTTTTTTGCCTGCTCTGCTACTAATTTTGTAAGCTCGTTACCACTTGCTGCATCTTTTTCAAGCACATTACACACATATAGCACAGGCTTAGAGGTAAGCAGCTGTAACTGCTTTAGATTATCAGCTCCTAAAGTTTTATTTAGCACTCTTGCAGGTTTACCGTCAGCTAACACTTTATGAACTTCTTTTAATAGCTCTATCTGATCTGCTAAAGTCTTATCACCTGATTTCAAACGTTTTTCACTTGTAGCTAGTCGCTTTTCCATCGATTCTATATCGGCAAGTATTAGCTCCATCTCAATTATTTCAAGGTCATGAATCGGATCAACCTTATTATGCACGTGCGTTACGTCTTCATCCTCAAAACAACGTAACACATGCAATATTGCATCTACTTCTCTAATGTTTGATAAGAACTTATTACCAAGCCCCTCCCCTTTGCTTGCACCTTTAACAAGACCTGCAATATCGACAAATTCTATGTAAGACGGGATGATTTTGTTACTGCCTACAAGCACTGCTAATTTATGTAAACGTTCATCCGGCACTGAAACAACGGCACTATTTGGCTCAATCGTGCAAAACGGATAATTAGCAGCTTCCGCTGCCACGCTTGCCGTTAAAGCATTAAATAACGTTGACTTACCGACATTCGGCAAACCTACAATTCCTAATTTTAATGTCATAAATCTTTCCTTAGTAAATACATAACTGAATCTTTTTCATAGCCGTGTCTTGTAAATTCTAGCTTATATCCTAATTTTTCATAAAATGGTTTAGCCTGAAAATCCATAGTTGATAAAACAACAAAATTACAGCCACGCTCACGTGCTAGATTTTCAGCTTTTTCTATTAATAAACTTCCGTAATTTTGATTTCTATAATTTTCATCTACAAATAATGAACTAATATATAAACCACCCCAAAAACTTACACCGCCAATTCCGGCAATAAAATTTTTATCTTGATCTAAACATGAAAACGAAAAAGATTTTAAATCTCCTGTTAAGCCTTTTATTTTGCGTGCATCTTTATTAAAAGCTTCCTGAATTATAGCTGAATAGAATTTCAAAATTTCGTGTCATAATTTTTTTTAGCTAATTTGGTGTTGTTTTATAATTCCAGTGTCATCCCGTGGAGGCATTGTTGCGTGGATCATTCTCTTCTGTCATCCCGTGATTTATTCACGGGATCCAGTTAAAAATACTAATAAAATTAGTATTTTTTATTATTTTCTGGATCTAGTTCCCAAGCCACGGTATGACTACCTTAGGGCGTTTTTCGATCCACGCAACAAAGCCTCCCGTCGCTTAACCAAGGGATGACAGGAGCGATACCTAAACCATCTTACTCTTAAACTCTTCTAGTTTATTCTCTAGTATTAAATTAAAGTTATCAGTTATTTTATCTATAGCCTGCTCTGCTATTACATATTCAGATTTAGAGAAATTATTAAGTACATAATCTGCTACATCTTGACTATTTTGTGGTCTACCAACTCCAATCCTAATACGATTATAATTATTTCCTATAATTCCATCAATGGACTTCAAACCATTATGCCCACCGTTTCCACCACCAATTTTAAACTTTATTCTACCAGAATCTAAATCAATATCATCATGAATAACAAAGATTTTTTCAAGAGGAATATTATAATATGTTTTTACCGCTATTACCGACTTACCCGATAAATTCATGTAAGTAGTAGGTTTTATGAATATTAGCTTTTGCCCGTTATTAGTACTTTCAGCAATTTCACAATGAAATTTCTTCTTTATACTAAATGATGTATCATATTGCTTTGCTATATTCTCTAAAGCAATAAATCCTATATTATGACGTGTATGCTCATAATCTTTACCTGGATTACCAAGACCAATAATAAGCATCATAGTGTTACCTAAATGTAATGAAAAGTTTTTGAAGATAGATATGATTTGAAATAGGATGAGGTGTTGCGTATGCCATTCCAATGTGGATCGTATGTTATTGTATAGCTTGAAAAAAGTGTTCAATGTCATTCCTGCAAAAGCAGGAATCCAGCATACAGCAAGAGTAACCAACCTTTTATTTTTCAAAACTTATTGTGTGCATATTTATTTTTCATGGATCCTTACCTTTGCAAGAATGACATGAGTATGGCATCAAGAGCCATGTAACAAAAGCGATTTGCTAACTAAATTTCTTAAAAAATATACTGGATACCGTGTCGGGACCACGGTATGACATCGAGTGCCTTTTTAGAGCCACGCAACGTGCTAAGCCAATATTACTTCGCTGCTTCAGCAGTTTGTTCGCCCTCGGCTTCAGTTTTTGCACCTCTACGTCCTATTATAGTTGCAAGCACAAATTCTTTTTTTGTAGTAAAGCTACAACCTTCTGGTAGTTTTACTTTTGAAGATTTTAATGAAGTAGCAATCGGCATATTAGTAACGTCAATAGTTACATTTCTCGGGATATTATTAACATCACATAATAAAGTAACTCTTCTTTTTACTATATTGAAATATCCGCCTCTTTTAACGCCTAATGCTCTTTCTTTTCCTTCATATACTACAGGCACTTCCATTTTTTGGGTTTTATCTTCTAAAAAAACAAAATCAACGTGGCGTACTATATCTGTAACAGGATGTAATTCTACAGCTTTCGGCAATACTTTATATTGCGTGCCTTCAATTGTTAAATTAATTAACTGAGATATGAAAGCTGGCTTTCTATAATATTTTGTTATTTCTTTTTCTTCTAAAGAAATACTAACTGGGGTTTTCTTTGCACCATAAATAATAGCAGGAACACGCCCTTCTCTTCTTAAGGCTCTTGCTGCACCCGTACCAAATTCATTGCGAGACTTTGCTTCAAGTTCTAATATTTCACTCATTATTTCAACACTTTAAACTTTATAAAAAGGTTATAATAGTACTAATTAATCTAAAATTCAAGATATATTTGTAATTACTCTATGCCTACAAATTTATGTGTTTGTACTGACAACCTAGCACCGCTCTCTAAAACTAATTTTACTGCTAATTTGTTATTTTCTTTGTTAAGTTTTTGATCATTTTGATCCATAGGCTGAACAAAAACTGGTATATTATAAGCTGTTTGTCCTATTTCAGGTATTAAGCTATACTCTAAAATATTCTTAGCAACGATAAATTTTATAGCACTAATTTTAGGCAATAAATCTTCTCTGATTTTGCTATAGCCATTTTTACCTGCTTTAGGCGAGCATATTATAGATACTTCATCTGGCAAAGAACGATATAACGTGCCGTTAGTTTCTATCTGCACCTTAAAACCTTGTTCTAATAATTCTTGGCATAATAACTCTATAGGTTGACGCATCGGCTCACCACCGGTTATCACTATTAGCTTAACTGACCACTTGTTTTTAGAGTTTAAAGCCATTAGATTAACCTTAGATAAAATATCATCTGTTTTGATTGTTTTAAAATCTTCAAATTCTGTATCACAAAAATCGCATGCAAGGTTACACCCTCCAAGCCTAATGAAAATAGCAGGAACACCTACAAATATCCCCTCCCCTTGGATCGTCTTAAAAATAGACTGCACTTGCAATTCCGTTCCGTCACCTTTTAATATTCCTCTTTTAGGATTCTGCCCAAACATTATATTTAATAAATAAGTACTAATCTTAGCAATTATAGCATATATTAAAAAAACGTCTTGCAATAAATCGTAAAAAAACTATTATGTAGCTTCTAATCGGTAACATGGCTTTGGTATGCCTAATAATTACCGGCAAAATACTAAAATCTTAGTAAATACCAATTAAAGGAAAAATCATGCCTAAATTAAAGACAAAATCTGCTGTAAAAAAGCGTTTTAAACTTACTGCTAGTGGTAAGGTCATTGCAACACAAGCACGTAAAAATCACTTTAGACGTCGTCGTACTAAAGCTCAAATTCGTAATCTTCGAGGAACTACTATTCTTTGTCCTCAAGACGGAGATAATATTAAAAAATACTTTTTACCATATGGTATCAATTAATTTAACTAAGGAGCTATAAGTAATGACACGTGCAAAATCAGGAAAAATTTCCAAAAATCGCCATAAAAAAATCCTCAAACTCGCAAAAGGTTATAGAGGTAGAGCAAGTACTTGCTTTAGAGTAGCTATTGAAAAAGTAGAAAAAGGGCTACAATATGCTTATAGAGATCGTAGAAATCGTAAGCGTGATTTCAGAGGTCTGTGGATTCAAAGAATAAATGCCGCAGTAAGAGAGCATGGTTTAGTATATTCTCAGTTTATGGGAGCTCTTAAAAAAGCAGAAATCGATATAGATCGTAAAGTCCTTGCAGAACTTGCTGTAAATAACGATGAAGGATTTGCAAGTATCGTTGAACAAGCAAAGGCACATATTTAATATAGACAACGTCGTTGCGAAGCCACTTTGCTGCTGTGGCAATCTCAGGATTTTTTCACCAGATTGCTTCATCAAAACTTATAGTTTTTCCTCGCAATGACATTTATTTCATTATAAAGTAATTAATTTTCGTTTGGTATAAATATTATGAAGCGTACATTTCAACCTAGTAATTTAGTAAGAAAAAGAAGACATGGTTTTAGAGCTAGAATGGCTACTGCCTCTGGAAGAGCAATTTTAAGAAACCGTCGTGCTAAAGGCAGAAAAAAACTATCCGCATAAATAATAATCTGACCTATTCAATTGTTTATCACCTCTTTAAAAAATCAAAAGGAATTTGAGCTTATAAATAAGCTTGGCAAAAAATTTCATGAAAAATATTTTATTTTGGTGATAGCAAAGAATATCCCAAAAATCTTTCTTGAATCAAAATATAATATCTTTCTAGGAATAAAAGTTAGCAAAAAGCTAAATAAAAAGGCTGTAGTGCGTAATAAAATTAAAAGACGCATAAAACATCTTATTAGGCTTATTTGTAACAATTCTAATCTTAAAAAGCTTGCGATGATAATTATTCCAAGAGAGGGCTTCGATACGGCAGACTTTTCAGTATTAAATCACGAATTAAGCAAAGCAATTTTAGATTTTTACAATTCAAAAAAATAACACACTGAATTTTGTGACAGGCATGAGAGTAGGCTTTATAGCTTAATGCGATAAGATAGTGACTTAGAGTATGAGTTAGATTAT